>JAVIWB010000295.1:0-142855 GCA_031893035.1 Dermolepida albohirtum | reverse complement strand
CGAGCCGCCACTGCTTTGTAGTGCTTAAACAACTTTCAACTATGATACATGATATGATTGCATACAATATAAATATAAGTGGTATAAGAAACAAAATCTTGATTTGTTAAATTAAAATAATTTTGCTTTTACAAGGCGTGTGTGTGTATCTTTAATAATTCTGTAAATTTTCTTTGTCCGTACAATGATAGTCAATGCTATACATAGCTTTACAAATAAATTTGTAATTTTATATGTATGGGACATTCAATATCATTAAATAAGTCTTTACATATCACAATCTTTTCTATCTTTCTTGATTCGTAATTTGAAATATTTACATTTAGATATATTGGAGTTTCTAGTTAGGCTGTCTTATAAATTGACTAGCTGTAAATTGGATAGTTCACCAGTTGAAAGATTATCCTCACAATTTGATGCAATCAATCTATTTGATGTTAAATTATTTAAAGTAAATGTTTTACAAGAGCTCATAAAACTTGAACATATTGGATTAGCATTTCGAATACCATGTTATAATGAATGCAATAAAAAAAGATTTTCCAAGCTATTGTAATTTAAATTTATAGGTGTTAAGCTGCTCGAGCCTATCATAAAATTTCCATAATCAATTTTGCAACGAAGGCGATAGTGTTATTTTTTTCTCTTCTTGGATAGTCAAACTTTATAGCGCAGAATACATTTTTGTAGGTTCCCAAAAATTATGGTGAAGTGATAACTCAATTATTGTACTGTGTAATTCATGCCTTCCCTATGGTATTTCAAAGCAAATAATAAAACTGTCAAAGAAAAGCAGTATTGTTATGGTATTTGTTGTTTCTTTTGGTATCACAGTAGCATCTGAAATTTAGGACTATTAAAATTGTACTACTATTTTAATATTGTTACACTCTCTATATATAATAATTTCTTATATCGTTTTTAAGATTAATTTATTTAATTTAAAATACAATTCGATCTTGAATTCCTAAATTATTATACTGTCATTATTTGTCCGGTCCTCGTATATATATATATATATATATATATATATATTCAGATGCAGAGTCCTTTTGTGTTAGTCACGTACAAATGGTCAAGGCTGCAATAAACACCGAAATCAGGTACTAAAGACTGTACTTGAAGTTACCAACTTTTCACTGACTTCGATATCAATTCAGTTATATTGATTTCTAAATGCAATTCGCGCTTCAAATACCAATCCCGATTTTCTTTCTTTTACACAGAATACACGCCTACTATTCTGTGTAGATAATTTGCTTAATGCTTATATTGAAATTAAAATCACAATTTTAATGTATGCTAATTTGTTTCCCGCCAAGTGGTAGCGTGCCTGTCCTTGTTTGCTATTGGTTAATTCAAACATAACCAATACCCCCTCAGTTATGGGGTCGGTTCCTTATAAAGCCATAGCCGTAAGAGAACAACCCTCTTCGCTTTTTTGTCGTCATCCAGACTACAGGTGTCTTTCACGTGTTTGTGCCGCGAACCTTTATTCGCGCTTCTTGTGACCTCGTGTTTAATTTCGCGGACGCGGAATATACACAGCTTCCTGATCCAGGATATATACATATACACAAACACGCAAGTACACGCATCGCCCGATGCACATTTTAATCTAACTCTTTGTATATTTTATTAAACAGCTAAATATCGTTAGACTTATCTTTTATTACAGCTTTGCTATTACGTTTATAATATTTAATTTGTTGCTCTCGTTCTTATTAATTATCTTTATTTAACACATTCAAGCTTTAAGAATTAATTTAACTTGTGAATAAAACTTTAAAGGCAACCCTGCTGTTTTATTTCCACTAATAATCTTTCTTTCAGCTTAGCACACGTCCTGGACTTTTGATGCTCATTGTACACAACTACTAATTATTAACTCCTCACATCACACCACATTACATTAACATTGAATTAACCGTCATTCACTCATTCATTTTCATTTTCTTCAAAGGAGGAGGTAATAATATTTGAGTCAACGTATGAATCTGCATAAATTTCCTATCTATTTCATTAAAAACTTGGGTGCAGCATTTGACTTTCATTCTGTTAATTTTATTTGACAAAACATAGGCATCTGTCGGTTTTTTAAACACATTAAAATAGCTTGTAAAATCCCACAGATACAAATCAACAATATATCGACAGCAAGTTTTGCTTGAATGCCATCTTTTACATATAAAAGGTTTTTTATTAACATACTATTACATCTATTATATACCTTCTTCAGAAGATACAGGTAATTATAGTGAGACGATTTTCACACCATTTACAATAATATTCATGACCGCCTGGTTTGTTGACCCTTGATCATAAGTGCAGGCTTTAAACCATATGATATTACTTCATATATAATTCTTTTTATAAAACAATTAGATTAAAAAATTATCGTGCAATATTTACCTCCAGATATCAAATTGTCAACAATTTTCTTCAAATGCTAGAATATTTTTTTATTTATTTCAAGGGGAAACGGGATCTCTTCTAATAATCTACTCAGGCTTCAGTATACCGTCCAGAAAAAGATATATGAAGAAGTTAACCTTTTGGGCTGCATTTATACTGACATAATGCTAGTATTTCATTATTTATAAAAAATCTTTTACCTCTAAATTTCTTTTTTGAAAATTTAAAGTGGTATAATACAAATTCATAAAGCATTGTATTAATTTTCCTTTGAACATTTACAAAATTTGGTTAATGATGTTTTAAGTTATTTATTCGCTGGTAAAATCTTTTTATTTTTGGAAAAAATCAGTTGCATAACGGTTCTGGAATACGTATTTAAAAATATATTATATAAAATAGTTTTGTTAGTATAAATGGTGCTGCTTTGTGTGTTAAGTGTTATTTAATGATATTATGTATTGCAATACATATTTAGAGATGGAAGATAAAATGCTAAGATTAATTTCGATTATGGTATTTTTATATGTCATTTTCAACTAAATATGTACGACAAATTATAAACAAATTTCAAATAAAATTATTTCCACAAAAGTTTTTTAAATTTAGAATGTCTGATTTACAAAAATCATCTTTCTAAACTAAAATACCATGATTTTATAAGATTAGCGTATGATACTACAAGAATTATGCACACTAAATATTAAAAAATGCTTTTCCAGAAATTATAAAAAAAAATTACATAGGAAATATTACTAATCAAATAGGACAAATTCAAATATTCCAAAGGAAAACTTTTATGTGATATGTCTGACATTTGAATTGGATAACTTGCAAATAAGAAATGTTTAAAAAAAATAAACTCAACAATAGGTACTCAAGACAATCACAAATAGAAAACCTAGTACATATTATTTTGTATATGTTATTTAAAACCTATGATACTTGTTACACAAACCTATTTTAGTTGAAAGAGCATTAGGAAATTTAATTTTTACAAGTTCATTTTTCTTAAGTACTTGAACATAGAAATAAATACAAATGATAAGTTCAGCACAAAATCTAAAAATTACATCAAATAAATAATATTAGCTACTTACTAAAAAATAATGCTGTTGATTCTTGTTTGCATTGGGGGTAGATAGCAAATTGAAATGCTGACTATCGGTAATTGAAATTAAATAAAATAAAAAATAATGGGTAAATTTCAAATAGAAATGTTTGCTGCTCAGGAACTTCACAATAAAATGAATTTTCAATGTTAGGCTCTCCAGAATAACATTAAAGTAATATCTGTAAGATTAATTATAGTACAAATATATATTTATTGTAAGAAGGGCTAATGCAGAAAGTCTTTGTCTTCCTTTATAACAATAATTATAAAGCTCTAGGTCTGTATAATTACATAAAACTGGATTATTGACTCTTGCTAACTATTTTTTTTTTAATTAACAACATGTATTCGATGCCAAAAAATATTTTGAAGTAATGGAAAATTTGCTTTAATTGTTGTAGTAACCTGCTGAAAGTTTCATCCAAGCAACCACTTACACTCAATTGAAGATTCTCTTTTCCATTATAAAAATTTGTTAACGATTTAAGTTAGAAATAAGTAACAAAATTAAATTTATTCTTTTAAGTACACACTTTACACTAACAATTAATTAATACTATAAAAATTTAAAGTTAGAATATATTAACAGTTCTAAATCGTTTATAATTACAAATTGTAGCCAGCATCAACTTTATATAATTGCAAACAATAAAACGTAATGCTTTAGCACGGATATCCGGTCGCTCAAACTTTTATCATTTAGCGGACTATAATGTAACGAAACGCAACTGTGGTTTTGTTTGCAACGGTTAGATGTCACAAGTTGTAATTTTTTTCTTTAGTGGGGAAGGAATGCTTGGGGTCTAGTTGAGTATCAAACTGATTATTATGGCTTATACCACTTTGCTTGTGGTGTTGATTTTCAATTAGTGTCTTCTCGTGTTTAGTGTTGTATAGTTTATATATTTTTATTTTTTAATCATTGAATAAACTGGTAAACTTCTAAATAACTTAAAGAATAAAATTAATCAACATGATTGCAATCCGCTATACACGAAATCTTTTCTTAAGAACGATGTGTGTTGTATACTTGTTTGCGTTTATCTCCTTTTATATTCAAATTCCTGGTAAGTATAAAATTCTTATTGAAATTTAAATATTTAAAATATCCCATTAGGTTTATATGGAGATAATGGAATATTACCAGCCAAGTCGCTATTGGAAAATAGCAAACATAAAAGTTTTTCCGCGAAAGTGCATTACCAGCCAACGTTGTTGTGGTTGTCTCCATATTTAGGATTGGATACTAACTATGCTCTGGATTTTTTAGCATTATTGGGTGGTTTTTTGTCATTTACTGGGTAATTACTTTTAACTTTTTAGTGTTTTCATTTGTACTATAATTCAAAATACAAACATACCTTTTTATAATAATCCTTTACAACAATTTAACTTGTTTATTATGTGCACATAAATTTTAAAACATGATTAGTGCAAAATTTGGAATCATGATAACAAAATATAATCTTTAAAATCTTCCTTTATTTTGAAAACTATGCTTTTTGAATTTAAAAAATTTAGTTACTATAATTATCTATAGAATTATTAACTTTTCCTATTATCTTCTAAAGTGAGTTATTTTTTTGTTTCACATGTTATTTAATTCTCAATAATTTACAGATATTTTAAAATGTTTCTTTACTTTCCCTATATTCTTTCGAGATTAATTATTTATGTGATACAATAAAAACTTAAGTAATTAGATCAACATTATTGTTGGTGATATATGAACTATATCTTTTCATTATGCTATGTTTAATAGTATTTTCCTGTAGATAATATTTTGGAATTTATTTATCAGTTCAGAATTACTATACTAAATTTTTGTTATTCTAAGTAAATAATATAATATTCTTAGTTTATCATGTGGTCTAAATATATTTTAAATGATTAGCATTTGTTTTTTAAATTAAATCCAAATCATTGTTAATCAAATATAAAACTAATGTACACCATTTACCATTTTACATCTTTTTGGGAAGGGTATTTGTATATATATATATATATAATATCTAATAGGAACACATTTTATTTGTTGTTTTATTAAACTTCTGTTACAGTTTTATTTCTCAAAAGTTTTGTGCAATTCCATTATTTGCCGGATTATGGTCTTTATATTTTTCATTATACCAAGTTGGTCAAATATTTGTAACATCTCAATGGTAAGTACAATTGATTCATTCTGTAATTAAAGTATATTTTATATTTATATTTTAGGGATAATTTACTATTAGAAGCTGGATTTCTTGCACTTTTAGTGGCTCCACTATTACCTGGCAAAAGACATGGCTCCAAAAGTTCTCCAAAAGATTATATTAGTTTATGGTTGGTACGATGGCTTTTATTTAGATTTTTGTTATCAACTGGTTTAGTTAAATTGCTTAGTGGATGCCCAAAATGGTGGGATCTTAAAGGTAATTATAAATTAAAAATAAAGTTTTCCAGCAATATTATTTTAGTATTCATGTAAGTGCATAATGCATTTATTTAATTTAGTAGCTATTATATTTAAAAATCATGATTAGATTTGTTGTATTATACACAATATCATAAATTATAAAAAAAAGAAACAACACTTCAAGATTTCAAGAGAAATGTGATAAATCAGAATTGATTACTAATGTTTTTAATAGTATGCAGTTAATAGAAATTTATAAATGTATTTTTTTAAATTTATTCTGAAATTATTAAAAAAAATTAAGAACCAGCTCTGTTTATAAATTATTTGTTCACATTTCTCGTAACATTTCGACATTAGTTGCTATACTATTATAGTCTAGGCATTAAATAGAGAATTACATGCAGTTTTCATAATCAATATTTAAAATAACATCAACAATGTCTATTATACGATAACGATAAAGTAAATTTTTGATATCTGGAAGCCATTTATTGAAGTTTTATAATAATACTTTCTGATGCTCTGCTTTAAAGCAATAAATAACACCAAGCTACTTAGCTAAGTGCTAAGTTATGTATACCAAACAATTTACTCATTTACATTTCAATTGTTAGTTCTAAAACATTTCGATGATATATGGTGTAATAATATACGTTCAATAACAGCATTAGCGTTACATACCATAACATCGATGGTTTGGTGAACAGATTTTCCTTAAATACTTCGTCACTAATAATGTTATCAAGTATGATTGATGTGTAGGAGATCGGAAAATCATTTCGTTCTGCCTTTGATAAACATCAAAATATTTCAACTTAAGTTTTGACGCTATTTAGATATACACTACCGGTCATATTTATTTGCCCACCCCAATTTTATGTGTTTCCTGAAATACGGATTATCTTTCGAAAAATCTGTATTATAATTATTCAACAATATTATTAGTGGAAGTAATTCCATATGAATTTCTACGAAAATCTTAAATTGTTTATGATATATCGTAGGTGTCATAATTGGAAAAATACCATAAATATTATATAGGCTAATCCCTACAGTATCAACAGTTTTACCTGCATTTCCGAAAGGTATTACCAATATTGTATTATTGTACTAACTAATTACAATATTAGGATGTGTTATTCAAAAAGGAAAATAAATTTTATGTCAGTCATCGTTCATCTTTTGTTGCGAAAACAGTGAAATAGAGAGTTATTGTGAATATTTTAATGCAATGCCGAAGACGAAGGAATTATCTGTTGAAATGCGTGCTATGATAATTGCTTATCATCGTACGGGTAAAAGTAATCGCGAAATTGCAAAAGAATTACGATTGAATCGCAGAACCGTTGATTATAACGTTAAAAAATTTGAAGAAAGTGGTACATTTTCCAACAAAAGAAGATCTGGACGACGCAAAGCGACATCTGCAGATGACCGGCATCTAATACGAATAAGTAGACGCGATAGACGAAAAACAGCACCAGAAATTGCTGCTGAAATGAATAGAGCGCGTGCTAAACCAATTAGTGTATCCACGGTACAGAGAAGGTTAAGGCATGCGGGTTTATACGGAAGAATTGCTCTGCGAAAACCACTACTACGAAAGCAAAACCAGATAAAACGACTACATTGGGCTAAAGAACATAAGAATTGGACGATCGATCAGTGGAATAATGTGTTGTGGACAGACGAATCGAAGTTTGAACTTTTCGGTAGTAAAAGGCGAATATTCGTAAGAAGATCCGCAAGAGAAAGAGTACTGCCAGAATGTATTGTGCCTACCGTAAAACATGGAGGAGGTTCAGTAATGATTTGGGGGTGTTTTGGTGGAAGATCTGCAAGCGATCAAAATTGAGGGAATCCTAAGAAAAGAAGGCTACAATGAAATTTTAGAAAATAACGCTGTTCCTTCAGGACTAAGGATTCTTGCCGAAAACTTTGTATTTCAACAGGACAACGATCCGAAACACACTTCTAGATTGTGTGGCGATTACTTGCGTCAACTAGAAGAGCAAGGGCAAATCTCTATAATGGTATGGCCAGCTCAAAGTCCTGATCTGAACCCAATAGAGCTTCTTTGGGAAGAATTGAACCGGAAGGTTCGAGAACGTGCTCTATCATCCACCACTGTACTGTGGGAACAACTTCAAGAAGCCTGGGCACAAATTACAGAAGATACACTGCAAAAATTAATTGAAAGGATGCGGTGGTTATGTGCCGCAATTATCAAAAATAAAGGTGGGCACATTGATGAGAGCAAAATTTAATAATAATTAATGATAAAGTTTTTTTATAAGAAAAATGTAACTATTTTATGTTTATTTTACATTATTGTATTGGTACAATAAATAAATTTTCAGTACACATTTGAAAGTTTAATAATTTTGGCTAAAACTAAGGGTGGGCAAATAAATATGACCGGTAGTGTACGACTAAATATTGAACAATACTACTGTGTCACTTTCATCATCAATTTATTCCTCACTGTGAATAAAATTTATTAGTAAAGGTATTAGTAATTCTGAATATGTTTGAAAGAAATGTACTGATCAGACTGACTTTTATGTATGTGTTTATTGCATTATATTTTAAAAGGTGTCTACCGGATTTACTGTATGTTTGTATTAAACATTAATTCTATAAAAATACATATCACGGGTTTCACGTGAATTTAATTTCAAAGTTTTTCTAGTAATTCATTATTTTAACTGGAAAATGTATTATTCAGTTGTGCTTTATATTCAATTTGTTTCAAATATTTTAAAGTGACGATGGATACGGCTTGTGTATGTAACTGAAATGTAGAAATTAAATTATCTTCAGCTTACCTTTTATTTATAATAAGGGCATCCAAATGTTAGCGACACAGAAATTATAACATCTAGAACAACTAGACAATTTTTGGTCATATACACTAGCGGCCATAAATGAGGGATCGCTATAGGTAAAATACAAAGAAATGGTACACTTTCTCTCTCTCTCTCCCTCCCACTCTATCCCCTCCCCCGGGCGTGTGTGTGAGTGTGTGTGCGTGTGCGGGCGTGCGGGCGTGCGTGCGTGCGTGCGTGCGTGCGTGTGTGTAGGCGTAATTGATATTTGGTAGGTTTGTCTGCTTAGGTCGAATTATCTAACGAAAATCTGTTGTATGTTAAATTATCAAAGGGTTGGTGTTGAAAAGCTTCTTTGAATTTTTTATATTGCATATTTTTCGAAGTTAATAATACTTAAACATCACAAATTCTTTAATTTTTTATACCTCTAAAGTGGAGTTGAAAAGGCGTTATCAAATAAATATAGATCGTGTATAGGAATAAAATAACGGCTATTGAAATATGCGTGACTTACAAGAGAATTTGTTTTGCGTTCAATCCATTTATTAATTAGTGTCAATATATTTACTAAACATTTTTGCATAACATTAATTGTAGGTCCAAAACCAAAATTTATTGTACTGCATCCAGAAACCGAAGGTCAGTGTAAGTCAGTTTTAATGACCACACTAATAGAAATCTTCATGTCACGAATAATATTGTGTTTTCATTGGCTTTACTTTTTTCATCATATCTTTTCATTTGAGTTCGTTTTTCATTTTTGTACCTAATTTGTTTTGTTGTGTATTTGGAGCAGTCTGGTAACTTTGGTACACTTTTGAAGCTATTTTGTCGATGAGACAAATAACTGCGACACACATATGCCTTATGTTATATTTATTGTTATAATTTAGTATTTTTGCTATATGTAATGGTAATGCAAGCTTTAATATATTCAGAAATGTAATAACACTCGTCTTCAATTCATTGCACTTGGCGATTTCTATAACTAATACCTACTTAGTACAACACTAGCAGTTATGTTCAAATCCGCTGTGTGCGAGAATGGACGATGCTCAAAAAGTCATTTGTAAAAATCATTCTTTTTTTAGAAAATGTTATAGTTTTTTAGATAGTCTTATTAATAAATATTTTATTATTTTTTTTAACTATGGGAAACGCAAAGACATCAGTGCAAAGAAAGTGTTAAAAACTGGAAACTATTCTCATCGAGAAATGGCAAGATGAGAGCGCGTTTCTCGTTAAGCAATAGATAGTGTGGCAAAGTTAATTGCAGAAAACTTACCATCCACAACGAGTGAATACATTCACTGTGAAAGAAAGAGGAAGGCAACGGATCATAGAAACAGATTAATTGTCAAAAAGCCATTAGAGAATCGACAGCTACGAAATTATCCACTTCATTAGAGGAAGACTACACGAGCAACTTACAGCTCTTACCGTGGCC
This sequence comes from Dermolepida albohirtum, assembly GCA_031893035.1. Lineage (NCBI taxonomy): Eukaryota > Metazoa > Arthropoda > Insecta > Coleoptera > Scarabaeidae > Dermolepida > Dermolepida albohirtum. The sequence continues at coordinate 132,647 of JAVIWB010000295.1, read as the reverse complement.
GGGCAACTCTCTAGAGCTAAACTCAGTCGAAAATATATGGAATGCTTTAAAACAGATTGTTTACTCAACTCCAAATCCGACCCTAGCTGTTTTAAAACAAAATATTGAAGATACTTGACACAAGAATTAGGATTTCAAGGTATTGCTGTCATGTATCAGCCGCCGTGATCAAGGCAAAGGATACTTTAACAAAATATTAATTCATATTATTTAAAAATATATATTAATCTTTATACTATAATGTTAATAAACAGTTGTTTATGTTTAGTCGATATTTTATCTTATTATAAAAATAAAATGAAAAAGTCCAATACACGATTACCCTAATTTCATTGCGTGGTACTGTACTTTTGATTCTGGTTTTCATCTCCAGTGGTATTGTGGTTAGGTGTCTAAGTTGTCTGTAATGTCAGATCAGATGATTTAGCAAATTATGGATAGAGCCTACTTTTCTCTATGTATTTGTTGGTGTACACTTCATTCATATATTTAAGTCTTATTCTGGTAGTATGCTCTGGAGCTGTATATATAACAATGAAATTACGTTGTTATTCGACAAGTATTGGTATTTTTGTGCGCTTACAAGGGAACACAGACAAGTGTCCCCAATTTAAATGACACTTGGTGGGTTTATAGACTGCTGTAGTGTAAGAACAGCGGGAACTTTTTAGCTGCTGTGATTGGCCAGCTAAAAAAGTTACCGTTGTTCTTACACTACCTCAGTCTATAAACATACCAAGTTTCATTTAAATCGATGAGGAACACTTGCCGTGTTCCCTTCTTAGTCTTTGGTATTGACATAACTTAAACAACATTCACAAAACTTTTTGTATTCGAGATGGTAACATTGGCGCGGTGTGTCAATTGTGTCTGTCACTGCTCAGTGTATGTTCCAAATTGGATGTCAGTTGTTTGAGTTTACAGTGTTTAATATCTTCGGTCGAAGAAAAGTGACAAACGTCTCGTAAAATTGACTAAAAACAGGTCAAAACGTTTACGTGGTTCTTTCAGTACAACCCCCAGATCCAAAAAAAGAGAGCAGTTAAAGCCTAGGTGAAGAAGAACAGCGATCAATATTAGGAAGTAAAAGTTGCAAATCAAAACGACCCTTACTAAACATCCATTGGAAGTTTCTACTGGCTGGTCAGACAGCCAGTTCTACGTTCTACCTCGAAGTTTTGAAGCATTTGCGAGTGGGTTTGCTCAGAATTGCCTGAGATGCGCCGTCTCATACAATGTTGGTTAATCATTAATTTTTGATTACGTAAGGCATTCTTGGGCTTCCCACCTTCCGTAGGACCTTAACTCCGCTTCTTGTGACTCCATCTTCTCTAAGATGAGGAGTAGGGTCGTAGCAGTTGAAGGTCTCTAACTTAAAGAAGTTCCAAGGTCACTCTCCTAGTTCAGAAGGTTGTAATAAGTATTGCGTCGAGTTAAATCGATTTGTACAAATATAATACAGGTAGTAAATTGCATATATAAAATGTACGTAATAGCATGGAAGAAGCTGCCCGTTGGCAGGTTTTTGTACAGTATACGTAGGTTGGTTTAAAAGTTTTGCGGTTCAGATACTTCCTGTAAGGTGGCGCTGTCGGAAATATCGTTGTCGTATTATCTGAGATTTTTTAGTTCGAAGAGCATTTACAAATTACTAGCATATGTGAAAAATGGAATTAACGCACGAAAATTTGCGAGCCATGATTTTCTACGATTTTAAAGACAGTCTCACTCGACAGGAGTGTTAGCAAAAAATCAGGTGATTGTTTGGCAATTAAACACCATCATTTTGCTCAGAGACGAGCATTGTGAGGGATGGCCTGCCACTCAAGTCACTTCAGAAAACATCTACGCTGACAGACAACTACTGTACATACAGAGATATTTGGGCATCATTGGGCATAGGTATAACCTAAATCAGAACTATTCTGTATGATCATTCTGCCGTCAGAAAACTTTGCGCTCGATTCGTATCACACTAACGGAAGCTCAAAATAAAGCGCGAAGGATGGGTACAAAAAATGCTTGAAAAATTCAAACGAGGTCGAGCAAAATTAGTGTACATGTTACAGGCGAAGAAAGTTGGACTATTGTTATGAGTCAGAAAGCAAGCGACAATCGGCTCAATAGGTCTTGAAAGACGAGGAGGAACCCACGAAAGTGAGACGGGGATGTAGCTCTAGCAAGAAAAATGATGGCCTTCTTTTTCGGTCAAACCGGTCATCTTGCTACTAATTCGCTAAAGGAGCGTCGCACAGTCAATGCTGAATGGTATACAACTACTTGTTTACCAACTATGTTCCAGGAGAAACGACAAAGAGGACGAATCATTCTGCAACAAGACAATGCACCATCACACAACGCATCTCAAACATTAGAGTTTTTAGCCGCTTCACAAACGGAATTGGACCTGGCACCTTCTTTTTATTTCCATACATAAAAGTAAAATGCGTAAATTGAAATTTAATTATCCCGAAAGCGACTGTAGTATTTCAGGAAAACTTCGTATCTGAGGTGACTGAAGAACAATGGACCCAATGTTTTGAGAGCTGGTTCCACCGAATGCAAAAAAGCATAGATCATAAAGGCGGATATTTTGAAAAACAATTAAAATAATTGATTTCTTCTGTATCATCCGAAAAATGTTTGAAGCAGCATACAGTGACTTACAGTCAAAATAATGCAGTGCTATAAAAATTATGGGTATATTGTTGAAATTATATAGCAAGAAATCGTTTTTGAAAAAGAATTAAACACATTGAACTTTGCAAGAATATTATGTATTGTTAGAGCAAAATTAAAAGACAATTCATTCAACACAATGATGCGACCGAATATACAGCGATGAAATACACATGTCGGTGGTTCCTCTTTCTTGAGAAGAGCATGATTTCATTTTTCGTGTAAATTCCAGTCGAGTGACAGTGTCAGCAGTAATATTAGTTCAAGTAGAAGGGTTGACAAACAACAATAAGAGGAGCGAAATCTTGTTATTTTTCATTTTAAAAATAAAAAAGCCAAAGAAAAATAGCCAAAATCTTAAATAAAAGTCCGTCTAGCATTCAGCACATCATTGAACGTTATGTTCGAATCAATAATAAAAAACAAAGGCAGAGTAAGTACAAGAAAAATGTTTAACGGACACGATGAGCGATGGATTGTACAAACTCCTAAACAGAATCTGTTTTCGAGTTCCCCAAAATTGACATCTGAAGTAGAAAAGGTACTGGTAAAAAAGTTAATAGGGAAACGGTTCGAAGAATTTTGTGAAATGCCGATTTGTACGGCAGAATAGCTCGTAGAAAACCATTTGTTAGTAAGAGAAATAAAAGCCTTCGCTTACAGTTTGCTTTAGAACGTCAAAACAAAGGTTTAGACTTTTGCAAAACAAGTTTTATTTTCGGAAGAAAGCAAATATAATATTTATGGATCGGAAAATCACAGTATGGAGAAAAAAGAATGAAGAAATTAATTTCAAGAATTCGAAACCTAGTGTTAAGCATGGAGGTGGGCATGTAATGGTATGGAACTGTTTCTGCCGCAAGGGTAGAAAATCTGCACTTCATTGAAGGAATTATGAACAAATTTATGTATTTGGACATTCTAAAACGAAATTCGAAAGCTAATGGTGGTTTCAATTTTATCAAGACGACGATCTGAAGCACCTTCATATATTGTAAAACAGTGGTTTTTGTACAACTGCCCAAAAGTCTGTAAACCACCACACCAGTTTCCAGATATAAATATAATTGAGAATTTATGGCACATGTTAGAGATAAGGATACGAAGTCACGAAATATCAAACAGAAGAGATTTAAAACAAGCTCTATTAGAAGAACAGCAAAAAATTTTGCCAGATTATACGAGAAAATTAGTGGAATCTTTCAATAAACTAAAGCCAATTATCAAAGCAAAGGCCAACCCTACCAAATATTAAAGAAATAATACGTTACTTCACTAATATATGTCAATAAATGCATCATTTTCACTGTGAGATTGATTTATGAGCTTTTAACATAGTTCTTGTTATTAATTGTGTTGTGTTCAATAAATTGCCTCATAATTTTGTTATAACAATATATAATATTCTTACTAAACCGCAATGTGTTTAATTCTTTTTCTAAAATAATTTCTTGTTATATAATTTCAACAATATAGAATTTTTATCACACTGCATCATTTTGACTGCGAGTCACTGTACATAATATAAGAAAAATTATTTAACTAACAAAAAGTGATAGGCTTTGTGACTTTCGTAACAGGTCAGTAGAATTGGACCGTTTAAGCTCCTTCTAATGGACCGAGCTATTAAATTAGTTACCAGAGTTTAGGTCATTACTTAGTCTTTCTGTATATTTTCGGAGAAAGTTTTAATTTCGTCCTTTACTGTTTGGATGTTCAGGTCACTGTCTATTACAATGTTTAATATACACCAAGAAGGGTAAGTAATCGTGCGAAGTACTTTAGGCTATAATCTTTCTAATACCCCAATGTTAGAGGTGGAAGCAGTTTCCCAACATGTACTCTATAATACAAATAGGTTTTAAAGATATTTATATACAATCACTGTGTTTTTCAAGGACAGGTTGGATTTTTTTACCAATTACACTCCTAAGTTTGAGACTTCATGTATATGTAACATGATTTCGGATTTAAATCAGATATGATAGCTCAGTGGTAAATTACTGACTTATTGCCCTGGGGATCCTGAGATCAAATTCGATAGCCAGGGGCATCCAGGAAGATTTTTCATGGTTGACAACTAGAGATCTTAAGTCAGCACCACGAGTGGTATAATAATAACTCATAACCTGCCAATGCTGTATGTAATTAACGCTCAACTGTCGAAATATGTGAAGGTACTGATTATTCTTTAATACGAATCATTAGTACCATCATTAGAAATAGAAATTTCCTAGACACAAAGATTTGTAAATGATGTATTTATTTCCCAATAGTAAGTATTATAATCTAGTGAAGCATTTAAGATCAGTGAATATATCAAAATCAAAATTCTATAAAAGTTTAAAACCAATTTGCTGTATTAGTTCTTAATAAATGAACAGACAAAGTAGGAGTTTATATGTATATGTTACCGTACATTTTCTTTATGTCCCCATATATAACAGGAAAATGATTTTAAGTTCTTATATATTCAATCTACCATCTACATGATTATTATTACAAATATCCAGCTTAAGGTGCAATAAATAGAAAATAAATAAAGGCAAAACAGTATAAAATTATGAAAACTAAACCAAAGAGACAAAATAATCAGAAAATAAATAGACAAAGGAAACACTAGCTCAATTGGGAGGTTAATCATAAAGGTGGCTAGGGAAAGAATTGGACAATGAAATAAAGAAATGTCAGTGAATAATTATTTAATAATTTTAGAGATATCTGGCAGTAAATCAGTTTTGTCAGTATTTTCAATTTGCTTTTTCAAGTAGCCCATCTATTATCACAATAGTTAAGTATCGTTTTTATTTATATTCGACTTTATGTTTGGTGTATATGATTTTAATTTATATAAAAAAATAATTGTTTTTTCTGAAACATACCTTTAATCCAAAGCTTTGAATATAGAAGTCAGTTGTTCTTGGCATTACTCTAACATCAAAATTGAACTTTTTTAGTTCCTTTACTCATAAAATAAACTTGTTTTAACTAATACTAGAACTATTCCAAGCTTTATATTTTATTTTCAGCTCTTAATTACTTTTTTGAGACAACCGTCTTACCTACTCCTTTGTCTTGGTATGCGCATCATCTACCCACATGGATTTTGAGACTGGGCACCATAGCCACTATTGTTATAGAAGTAGTTCTACCCTTCTTATTTTTTGTGCCACTTAGACCTGTACGAATCACAGGATTTGTTATTCAAGTAATGTACTTTTACTTTATATGCATGAATAATAATAATTATTTTTTTCAGCTGTTTTATCAAATAGTTACATATCTTACTGGAAACTTCAATTTTTTAAATCTGTTAGTAACTACATTATTAATAACTCTTCTTGACGATCAATTTTTTTTTGGAAAATCTCGCAGAAATAGTGATAATAAATTATTAAGTATTTTGAGTATTATAACTAATATTCTCATCTATGGGACAGTCCTTTATGGAATTGCAATTTTCTACAATCTTAAATTTAATGGAGTACAAATAGAAGCTTCAGTTGGTAAGTTGTAAGCATATATATTAGATTCTTATTTAATTAAAGCTAGGTGAAAATTTTATTGTATATGAAATACGCTTAACTGCAAATATGTGTATTTGAAGATTATCTTATCGATAATCTTAATTATGTAACTAATTATTTTTAAACTAAAAACTGCAAAAGTTACACTCAATTTGTTGTTTGTTGTTAATTTATAATGTGTTTAAATTATTTAAGAATTAAATCTAGAAATCATAAACGTGTGTGAATTTAATTGAAAAATGCTAATGCAAATACTACAAATATTATGTTATAGAAATCCTTGCGAAAGGAAATGTAATTTTAAGCGATTAAATGAATAGGTGTTGTCAGCATCTAATATGTCAGTTTTACATGATTTATAGTAGAAAGTGTAATAGACTATTTAATTTAAAAAAATTACAAATTGTCAAGTGCTGCAAAACTATTTCATGTTATCCGCTAGTATTATCTTTCTTTAACTTATGCTATTTAATTTATCTTATTTAGATATTATTTATTGGATTAAAATAAATTTTGAAAATTTTAGTTAAATTTCTTTCGTAAAGAAATTCTGGAAAATAATAATGGGGAACGCGATATAATATGCATTAATATTGAAGATAATTATTCAGAAACATCAAACAGGTTTGAGTATTACATGTGTCATATGCAACAACGAGATAAAAATCAAGTTATCTTAAAAGTAATTGCTATGTCGAATATTTTGTGGACAAATTTTTTTATAGTTGTATATAAGTTTGATGTTTATGGAAAGAAAGTAAATCTACAAGTTTGTATACTAAGTTTTAGGCAATTAGTGAAAAATGTTTAGTATCAACGCAATTTTACTTGAACATCTGCTCACTATCTTTCACATGTTTTCTTTATGAACACTTCCAGAGTTAGAGAAATTTATATATTGGGTCTGGGAAAAAGTTCGTGGCGTTTTTTCAGTAAAATTCAACTGGTCCCCGCATGGCGCGTGGACGAATTCATTTAAACCGAATATGCTCCATTATTATCGACAATGTTTCGCCATTTTTTTGGTAGATCCATGATCCCATCGGTGAAAAACTTCTGTGGTTTCTGGTCGAAAAACTGAATCAAGTAGTTTTCACAGGCTTCTTTTGAAACCAACTTAATTCCATTGAGAGAGTTCTGCAGAGATCGAAACAGATGATAGTCAGAGGGTGCTATATCCGGACTGTAAGGTGGGTGCATCAAAACTTCCCAACCAAACTCTCTCAATTTTTGACGGGTCATCAAAGAAGTGTGTGGTCGGGCGTTGTCATGATGGAAGACAACACCTTTCCTATTAATCAATTCGGGCCGTTTTCTTTCAATCGCCTGGCGTAATCTCTCTAGTTGTGCACAGTAGAGTTGAGAATCAATCGTCTGACCAGTTGGTAGTAGCTCGTAGTGGACGATTCCCCTCCAGTCCCACCATACACACAGCATCACTTTTTTTGGCGTCAATGTTGGCTTAGCGAACGCTTGTGACGGCTCACCATCCTTTATCCACGATTTTTTACGCTTCCGATTATCGTACGTAATCCATTTTTCATCTCCGGTTATTAAACGTTTCAGAAACGGCTCGATTTCATTCCGTTTCAGCAGCGCATCGCAGATGTTAATTCGGTCCATCGTGTTTTTCACGCTCAACTCATGAGGAACCCATACGTCAAGCTTTTTTTTGTAACCAGCTTTGTGTAAATGGTTCAAAACAGTTTTGTGGTCAATGCCTAGCTCTATGCCAATATCGACACTGCTGATATGCTTATCTTGTTGGACTTTTTCAAGAATTTCATCAGACTTTTCAGTGATTGGACGACCGGAGCGTGACTCATCTTTCACATTGAAATTTCCAGTACGAAAGCGAGCGAACCATTTCCGCGCAACAGATTTCGATAAAGTACCTTCACCGTATACAGCACAAATTTTATCACAAGCCTGCGCAGCGTTCTTTCCCTTATCATAATAATATTGCAGAATATAGCGAAATTTCTCATTATTCTTCTCCATTTTCAAGTGCGAATAACTTTCCAACCACTGCACCGATTACAATGTTTCTACGCTCAAACTAACGTTCGGAAGGTCATCTAAAAAACGAGCCCTCGGTGGTGTCGCTGTGACTTGTTGTTCTTTAGTTATCGGCAACCAATGCCATCTATCGGGAAAAACGCCACGAACTTTTTCCCAGACCCAATATTTCAACAATAATCTTGATAAATTACAGGTAAAAGACACTAATTATTTGAATTAAAATAGTGAAAGATGTTCAATTTTGCTTCTATATTATTGAATGCAAACATATCGCAAGGAAAAGATACTACATAATTCATTATCGGATTATCATACTTTACAAGTACCGTCTTACATTGAGTATCCGATAATTTTCGTTTATTCTTGTGATGTATTATGGATGTATGTTTTACATATTATTTCTTAGCGAAGTGCTAGTGAGGGAACGAATGTTATAATAACTTCACGCATTAGTTTTAAAGATTTAGATTTAATTGTGAATTAAAGTGTATCGGTACCTGTATATGATGTGATTTTTCAATCAAATGAAAACCTCTTTTTTAATTAGGATATTTCCTTTTTAGGATTTACACGAGATCAATTACATAATGCAGTTAGAGTGGGCTTATTGTACAGTACTTATATTGGACTAATTTCCTTAGGTTTTACTGTAGCTAGAGCTGTTATCAATTCTGTTCTGGAACCAAACAAAATGCTACAAAAATTATTTTCTCTTCTGAATACAATACTGTTTTCGATTGTAGCAATGGCAATATTTTTTGCGAGTACTGTAAGTACAACAATTATTTCAAAAGTAATTCTAATTAATTTACCTGTAATAGGTACCTTTATCATCACTACATGTTGCAACTAATACAACAATATTTCCTTCTGTAAGAACAGTACATAATCGTTTAAGTAAATTGCATGTTGTGAACCAATATGGACTTTTCAATAAAATTACGGGAATAAATGGAAGGCCAGAAATTATTATTGAAGGATCAAATAGCATCGAAGGACCCTGGTTAGAATATAATTTTTTGTATAAACCAGGAAATGTAAATCATTCTTTACCATTTGTTGGTATGACATATTGCTATTGTTATAAGTAAATATCTGTATAATGTCTTTAAATTTCAGCTCCCTATTCTCCAAGAATAGATTGGCAAATGTGGTGGAGTGCTCAAACCACATATGGGAATGAGCCCTGGTTGTTGTCTTTAATCCATAGATTATTATCTGGTAATCCAGAAGTATTAACGTTATTAGATAAAAATCATTCACCATTCAAAGACAAACCGCCTAAATATTTAAGAGGAATTTTATATACATACAAGTATACCTCTTGGAGTCAAAAGTTAGTAAAACATAATTTAAATACAGTAAAATTTTCGCTGTATCTATTGACAGTTTGACAAACTCACATGGCTGCATGTATTAGGCAACATTCATATTATCAGTCGTTGGGTATTGATGCACATTTAATTTAGTTGAGATACGGGAATTATTTTAGAATTTTTAAATTGATTTTCTTATTGTTTTCATTATATTATTAGTTGATTGTTAAAGATATTTTTAGATTTTCTTGTTATTGTCTATTACTTGTTAATAATTTACCTCCTTTAGGAAGATATTTACTTCAGAGTTGAAATATTCGTTTTTCATTAATTTAGTTTTTTTGTTATCAGGTCTGCTTAGATACTGATTTATTTTTATTTACATTTATTTACAATAATTCTAGAAAATAATAAAGACTAATTTAAACCAACTTTAAATATATTAGAAGAGTTCTAGAATAATATCGACTTCAGTGAGAAATATTTTAAATGACGAAATTATTGCATATTCCTGCATAAATGGTTATTTTTAATTGGTTTATAATTGAATAAACAATGGAGAGTGCTTCTTATAAGCATGTGAAAAGTGTTTCAAATTTCGCGGTTTTTTAAAGAATAAATAAAACACATAATTTGCATTTACTTTCAAAAACTTTTTATTGATAATTCAAGTATCGGTTATGATATTTATAATTATAATAAACATTTACAAAAATATCTGCCAAATGGCCTCTTCTTGCAGCTCCACAGACATCTACTCTTTTGTTAAAATTTTCAATGACATTTTGACATAATTGAGGCTCTATCTCACCCATGACACGAATAATTTCATCTTTTAAAGCAGGAATTGATTGTAAGTTTTTATAAACCTGACTTTTCACATAACCCCAAAGAAAATAGTCTAACGGTGTCAAATCACATGATCTTGGTGGCCAATTAACATCATTGTTTCTTGAGATACACGTCCAGGAAATTTTTCTCTCAATAAACCAATTGATTCGTGTGCAAAGTGAGGTGTAGCGCCATCCTGTTGAAACTACATATCCTCTAGATCATATGTGGGCAACAACCGGCCCGCTGTAAGATTTGATCCGGCCCGCGAGACGTATTATTTCATGTCCGATATCTATCGCTAAAAATTATGAACACTACTTTAAAATGCACTACTTTCGCGGCCCGCGAACATATTTGCACATTAAAGTTTGGTCCACAACTTGTCAAAGGTTGCCCATACCTGCTCTAGATCAATATTCATTAATTCAGGCCACAAAAAGTCGATTATCATCCGACGATATCGATCACACACAGCTTCACCAGCAGCATTTTCAAAGAAGTAAGGTCCAATTACACTCCTGACCATAATGCACACCAAACAGTAACTCGTTTAGGATGCATAGGTTTCCCATGAATAATTCGTGGATTTTCCTCACCCCAGATACGGCAATTTTGTTTATTAACATAGCCACCAAGTTCAAAATGGAAAATTGGAAAACATTATTGTTTGAGAAAAATCAGCTGCTTGATGAAATTGACAAATGAACGACGTTTTAAATGATCTAATGGCTTCAGTTCCTGTGTTATTTAAACATTATATGCCTTCAGAGCTAAATCCTTGTGTAAAATACGCCATATTGTTGATCCACTAAGTCCAAGTTGTTGTGAACGTCGTCTAATGGACATTTCAGGATCTTCAGCAACACTTTCACGAACCAAACCAGTATTTTCTTGTGAACGACCACTACAACTGTATTTTTCACTTTTTTGATCTTCCATGGAACCGGTTTCTTGAAATTCTTTAATAATTCGACCAATAGTGCTTTTAGATGGACGATTATGTAAACCATAAAATTCACGTAATTTTCTAAAAAGGCTTTTCATAGAACGCTAATTTTCATAAAATAATTCAACAATTTGAACGCGTTGTTGTACAGTGTTCGAAGCCATTTTTATAAATGTCATACATCACACTTTTTAAATGCCCACATACCCAGACAAATTCAGTGCGCCATCTATATTTTATTTATTCTTAAAAAAGACCGCGCAATTTGCAACACCCTTTGTGTATATATCTTCTATATATTCAATACGTGAATTAATTTTATTAAATATGTTTGAAGTAGTAGGCCATTGTGGGCTAGTCGGTTGGTGACTAATCTTCTATTTTCAACGTATCAGGTTAAAATGAGTACCTGGATATCAAACTCTGAGGCAATAATAAGCGGTTAGTTCGCAGCGCTTGCCACGTTACAGCCTTTGTGTACTGAAAAGATACGTTGCCAACACAGACCATACCCTATTGTACCCTCTGGGCTTCAAGGCCTATTACGGGAAACTACTATTATTATGTATAAAATAACCAAATTTATATTAATATACAAAGTAAACTTATGCACTACATTTGTGCTATAAAATGCCTATTTTCATTGCCTCCTAGTTTTCAATATATGTATTGGTACACTTCCAGTATTGAAATTGTTTCCGAGCGGATTGAATTCTGATCCCTTATAATAACCGATTTGACTATAAAATACAATATTAACACGTATTAAATATTTTGGCTTATTTGAATTCATACTATTATTACTTAAGCCTGTTTAATGTAAATTAGAAGATACACAATTTAGAATTTCATTTATACAATATAGATTATTTTTCTTAGGTGGCAAACTGCATGGTGGAAAAGAGAAAAAGTGGGCGAGTACTTTCCAATATTCTCCAAGGATACACCATCTCTTCAAGAGACTCTTAAAGCTAGAAATTTATTACCTAATATCAGTAAACAAAAAGTACATCCAATTTGGAAAAAAATTCTCGATAGTATACGAACAGTGACAAATCAACTGGAGGCTACCTTACTTATGTGGTCAGTGTTTACTGCAGGTTGTGCCATAATTACTACAACATCAAAGAGTAAATAACAATTATATTAAATAAGTATTAAAAAAACACTTTTTGAAATCATAGAGAATTATCATGTTACATCTGAAAGTCATATTTGATGAAGACATCTGTGATTATCAATCCTAGATCTTTTTTATTTCATGTAATTTTTGATATACAGTCAATATTTTTTTAGTAATTTATTGTAATTATAATTTGAGTGTACCTTGAATCTTAAAATAGATTCATTTAGATAAGTATCCAGTTAATATTTACATATTTTAATAAACATTTATGTCTGACTTTTTCGTGACTATTTATACGAATATGTCAATTTTTGAATTAAATTTCTTTAATTTTAATTTATATTATTATTTTAAATAAAAATATACAAACCCACTAGTAAAATGCATGTATTGTTTTACTTGTTTGTCCTATCAATATATAATCTGTTTTAAAATAATATTAATATAAAGAGTACACGTCTGCCATTATCGTATTTTGTTTTTTTTCTTAATTAAGTCACTTCTGATCAGCTGCAGAAGTGTGAAGCTTTGTATTCCTATTTAAATGTAATATTGTTAATGAGTGATTTGAGAATATGCTTTATGTCGAAAAACGTGTTATCCAATGCATATATAGGTTTATGTATATCTGATACATGCTTCCTCGGTTCGAAATTTTAAAATGGGTCTATTCTAATTGCATTAACTTTAATATATCTGAGCAGAATGAGCTATTTAAAAATCTAAGTTTTAATATTGAATTTAGAGACGAATTAATAATTAATTCATTATCTACTTGTCTCTAAGCTTGACATAAGTCATACCGATTTTGATAAAATGGTGAATGATATTGAAGAGAATAATTGCTATACTATCTACAGCCGATTTGGTAAATTTCGTTCGCAATTCTACTAATTGCAATGACATAGTAGATAGGATATTTAGACTTGCAGCACTAATTAGTATAATTGTTAAAGTAGATATTCTTCACGGCGAACACCGTTACATGTAGAAACTGTCGAAATGTACTAGATTTTGTAAATACTTAATCGACATTATCAGCTTTGTGCATCTGTATACTGAAAACGAGCTTGAAAGGATAAGTGTTTATTTTTTTACCTGTTCAATTTCTTGCGCTTCGAAGTCCGTGACCCGACCGCTTGTGTTAATTCTACCGATGAGTTTAGATTTTGCTGTTTTGGATCTGGTGGGTGTCAAAAAATATGAGGAAACATATGTATACTACCGAATGTCTTCTTATTGATAAAGGATATCTTACGGTATGGTCTGGAATTACATACCTTAACAGTTTATAGTTGTATAATACAAATTCTAGACGAACATTATCTATGAATTGTCTTTAACAATTCCCGCAAAACATCTGTGTACATTACGTATGTATATTGAATAACTGGGTTTATGTACAGCTTAATAAATTTAACTGTAAAAGTTCAAGTACAGCACGCGACACATACTATTATACATATTTATGCAAGTCTATTTGCATGATAATATAATGCAGCAGATATATAACATTTAAAATTCGAGGGTTTGCTGAAAAGTCCGTGAAATGACAAATAGATGATGCAGTTTCAGATTGTTTCTTGGCACATCGGTAAGTCGCCTTCTTAACAACGTTAATTGTCAAGAATCGAGATGGATAGTGAATAAGATGAAGGATTGTATGAAGAACAAGACTCCTTCATTTTCCATTGTTGGATTGGTAAAGATGCACCACTACGACGTCTGAGATTATATTGGAAATTGTTGAAAGGATGCATTTATGGAGTTAAAAGACATCGTTTGAAGACGCATAAGGTAGTTGAAGCTATAAACCTCTCTAAAGAACGTGCAACATTAATTTTGAATGAAGAAACTGTGCGTGAAGTGGATGCCGCGACTGCTCGGTATTGATCCAAAATTAGTGCAAATGTAAATTTCTTCCGTTTTTGAAAAATCAAGGTAGATTTTATGAACATATTTATTACCACAGATGAGATTTGGATTCATCACTATGCGGTGGTTCTCTCAAAGAAGGCAATGGCTGTCTCATCTGTAGAAAAGATAATGGATTTAATTTTTTGAGCTAAAAAACGCTATTCTCTTTTTGTTTACCTTCGAAAAGGCCAACAATCATGGCACATATTACACGCGTTATTTAGACAAATTAAAGCAAAAAATCATTTTCCACCAAAACAATACACGGCCCACACAAGTGTTGCTATGGCAAAAATTAATGAATTAGGCTTCGATTTGTTGCAGCACACGTATTTTTCGTAGGATTTAGCCCTGTCGAATATTGTTATTGGCCAGTAAAGGATTAGAGAAATGTACTGACGAGACATTTACGGAGCTTGTAAAATATGAACTTTCTTTAAACCCAGTAGTAATATTTACTACTATACCAGTGGCAGTGTAATGCAATGTGTAGGTATTTCCCTTAAAAGAAAGGGTATGATTGTTGCATGTGATGTGTAAAATGAATGCGTTACATTATGTGACAGAAAGTATTTGAGTATAGAGGCGGTGTTTCATAATTCAATCCAAAAAGGAGCTGCTGCTATCAAATTTGAACATATTTTCGTAGTAACAGGTTTAAAAGCCATTGATGGCAGTTATGAGGCAACAAAAAATTATAAAATCTTTCGGTTTTCTTAATAGACAATATTCACTTACCGTTATGCGCTGTAGACACAACAAATGAATATTTTGAGTGTTTTAAACAAAGATTCAGATTTTACCTCGTTAAAGTATAATGTAATATATTTTAAAAGTTTGTATTAATTATGCCAATATTATATCACTAAATATCGAATAGTCATTCTCTGCATATAAGAACATTTTTTCATCATGCTTGGCTAAAACAACTGTTAAACATATGATGTTACAATTCTTTCACCGATCTCATAACTATTTCATATGTCATTACTTATGTGTTTACTTTCTGTCTTGTGTGGGCTTTATATTACTGCTTTAGTAATTATTGTAATTACTACGCAATTGTGTTCGATGCGATAGCATACGTCCGTCCGTGTCGATTTTCGGCGGTCGAGTGGCAGACGATATTTGTATGGGTGACCTTCTGTGCTACGAGAGAGTCTGCTCTTGTGAAATAGACATGGCCACTCAGATCTAAATTTTATAACTAACCACTATCATTTAGGAATGAACTGGTGTAACTTACTCGACAGAAATGTAGCCTTAAATGATTTCCTTCTTTAGTCCCACACTTACCTTACGGTGTATATTAATTTCACCGACACAGTTCATTTTATTAAGGTGCATATATATATATATATAAATTTAAACTGCGAGTAATACTTTCTTAACATTGAACCTATCTAGCATATGGTGACTTATTGTTAATATGACACTAATTTTAATTTTGAAGTAGTGATGGATCGAAAAAATATTGTGGTGTTTTGACGTTTATAGTAGTTTCAATTGAATGATTTAAGCAACACTAGGTATTGATGAAAAAACGATTAACATAACTTTGCATAATCTTTAGTTGCGGAAGTTGTTTACTCACTAGTTACTCTACAGCTTAGCACAAACTTAAAGAGGCAATACAATACCTAAAACCCTGGTGCAAATCCAGTTTACAGTTTGCCCATAGATTCTTTCACCTTGTTAACATTGTCACAAATGAACATTGACGTTGAACATAACTCCAGAAACGTGGAAAGAATGTAATGGGGGAATAAAAGTAATAAAATTTACAAAACGTTTTGTTTAAACATCCTTCATATTACTAAACATCTGGCACAATATTTTTATAATTTGAAAGTTTAAGATATAAATGAAACAGTTTGTTTCGGTTTTCTGTATCTAATTTAAATTTATCATTATTTGAATATATATTCAAATACTCTATTCTGAAAACTGTAATAAATAAATGGATTTATCAAGGTTTCAGGTGAAAAGCCAACAGCAATTAAGGAAAAGGTAAGGGCTACAACAAAATTATTTTTTATTTGTACACTATATTAAATTATATGAACAGTGTGATTTCAATTACACATTGCATAGTTAATATATATGACTATAAAACTTGTGTTTTGACAAAATGTAAAAACTCGTGACAGTAAGTCATAAATTCTTTAAAAGCTTTGACAGAGAAATTAGGTTGACATATAGCGGATCTGAGGTGATTTAGTTGTCGTAACTCGCCCAACATGTTAAATTTATAACACTTTTTTTCGACTAATTTATAATACCGATAAATTAATTTTTTGTCCTTAACCGGATTTCTTGCATACCGGTTCTTATTATCTTGGGTACGACAAAAAATCTTATAGTTATGATTTACTGTATCTGAGAATATATATGAATATGAATCAAATAGATCATATAATATATTCAAGGGAACTTTATAATTTTCATTTTCTTCGAATTGTTTTTGCCAATATTGCAAATTATTCATATGTTTTTGACCATCTCCCAATTGAAGTTTACCAAAGAGTAACATATTTAAATGCAATTTGGCTTCTTTAATTTTTTTTCTAGTTTGAAAATTACCCTTCCCTGTTACTAATTGTAGTTGCAGTTGTGACAAATTGTTATATAAAGCTTTGCAATTTCCTACTATTTTTTCTACTTTATCTAATTTTGGTAAAAGGAATCTGTGGACTTCTTTTGAAAATTTAGGCATATTTTCTAATTTTGGAGCGGACTTAGTGAAATTTTCAATTTGATGTTCAATTTCTTTAACTTTCCTAAAACTACCATACATTTCTATTATTCCCCCAGATTCTTCGTCGATATTTTTACTTATTATTATCGATATATTTGGCTGGTTTTGAATATATTTTGTAAAATCTATACCTTTTGAGGAATACAAAAAAGCAAATAATTTGTAATTCAAATAGTAAGTTTGTTTATGTGCATTTCGTGCCGGGAATTTACTATGCTGTGCCTCAGTATCTCTTGAAACAGAACTTTTCCCACCATCAACAGAATTTGGGTCAAACTTCGTATTGTTTACATATTCACTATTATAATGAGGATCCATCATGGTGATGTGTTCTCGAAAATATGGAGGTATCATCTCAATAGAAGGAAATACGAACTCTTTAAAACGTTGGTCTGCTTTATTAGAATTAATATTTTTTTCTCTTACCGCTGGTGGAAACTCAACATTTAAATTTTCTACATTATTTTTATTCTCGCTTTTTCCCTTATCGGTTTTGTTTCTAGAGGATTCATTATTACAGTGTATAAGAAACTCGTGAGTTTTGGGAAAATTATAAATATCAATATATTCTTTTACGTAGGGGTCAACAGAATGATGACTTCGTGGGTATAAGTTGCATTTATATTCATAATGTCCACATTTTGCACAACCCGAACACCAACGATCTTCAGTGCCTTTATGGGTTTGTCTTATGGGCTTCACTATTGGCCCGGGTTCAGTCTGAAAAATTAAAGTAATTTTCATATTTATTTATTTTATTCATTTTATATAAATATATAAAACAGAATTTATTCTTATGCTAATACACAGATAAATACATAATGGTGGCTATTCATATAAAAACATATGAACTAACAAATAATAACGTCTAGTATTTTCATTACATTAGTAAAGAATAAGAATGTAATATAAATAGATGTTGTAAGGTTGAAAAAGTGTAAACAAATTGGAGAATAGTGGTTATACTCGACAGACAAAGCAGAAAGGACGAGAATAATTTAGACATAATTTTTAGTAAGAAAACAAAAATTCGTAACAGTTGCACATAAAAATTATGTATATATATATATATATATATATACAAAGTACATCAATGTGTAGTTTTTTAAAATCTCTACCAAAATGTTAGTGGTACAATGGAAAAAATAACTCACTCATACGCCACTCGAAAAAATATATTGCTGTTTTCGTGGCAATTATACCCGTTTGAATTTAAGACACATTTATTACTTTAGTGCCCTCATGCTGTTTTCGTGGCAATTATACCCGTTTGAATTTAAGACACATTTATTACTTTAGTGCCCTCATTAGCTCATTAAGAACATCATAACGTAATGAGCTACTTGCAAATATTTTATATCATTGTTAGTCGTACCAGGACATAACGGCTCAACATGATGCAAAAAAAATTACTAAATATTTGTTAATTATATTATATTATAGAGCAATCGTAAGAAAATATTAAACCTTAATAAACAAGTTCCGGAACCGAACCAATTTGTAAAGACCCTTTTTTTAGGTCTCCATGATCAGAATTTTTAAATAAATATCGACCATATACTATGGAAATAGTACACGAAGATGGAGAGTCTTTATGTAAACATGTTAAAGAAATGTAACAAGAAGAATTGGGAGACATCTATTTAAGTGATGCACAAGTTAATTTTATAGATTTGAGGTATATGATAAAAAGTTGCAATAGAAATAATAGAAAATTGCTCTATAAAACTGATATTGCTATGATGGCCTAGATAAAAGCAGTCAGTACAAAAAAATGGCATGTTATTGCAAATATAAAAAAATGTATTTAAGAAGTTTATGGCTACAGTATACATAAATTTGTTTATTCATGTGGATTAGATTATCTTTAAACATCTTATTCCTCAAAAGTTTCAAAGAAATCACAGGACAGTCCCCCAGAAAAAGCAACAAGTTTTCTTGTAACTAATATGAAATACAAAGGGTACTAGGAAAGTTTTGCAATATAGATTTTTTTATTTAATTTTTTCAAAGTAATTTCCTCTACACTCAACACACCTCTCCATCCTCCGAAACCAATCTTTAAACCAGTTCTGCCAAGTTTCATTAGGGAGTAAAGCACACTCGTTGTCCCAAGACCGCAGAAGGTCCTCATCACTGGAAAACCGCCCCGCTTTTAACTTCATTTTCACATACGGAACAGTGCAAAGTCGCAGGGAGCAAGATCTGGACTGTAGAAGGGTGCTCGAGAAGTTTCAATCCTGTCGTGGTCAAATATTCGGTGCAGGCTTTGGCGCGGTGATCTGGCGCATTATCATGATGGAGGAACCAGGTGTCCATTCTTGACTTTGGCCGCAGGTTCTTCATAGATCCAATGATTTTAGACAGGCACTGTTCAGTATACAACTTAGCTGTGACTGTCTTCTGTGTGTCCAAAACGACGCGTTCCACTCGATTTGAAAAATATAGCTATCATTTTTTTCTTTACATATCGGGATTTTCTGACAACTACGGGTGTGTCCTCATCATCAAAGACCCAAACTTTGTTTTGAGCTTTGGTCGGCACATCGTAATAGTACAGCCAAATCTCGTCACCTGTCACGATGAAATTGTCCCTTATTCAACTTTTTTAGCATCTCCCGGCACCAAATCACACGTCGTGTCATCTGCTCTTCAGTAAGTCGATGCGGCACCCAGAGAAAACAACGTTTCTTCACGTGCAAATGATCATGCAGAATCGAACGAATTGCTGGTGCATTTAGACCTAAAGTACACTCTATCTGTTGGTAGGTCGCTCGCCTGTCCTCGCCAAGCATTTTCCTCACAGTAGTAACGTTTTCCTCCGCAACTGACGTTCGTGGCCTTCCCGGCTTCTCGGCATTCTTCACAGTTAAATTTACCCTTTGGAATTCTCTACACCATGCGATGTGGACAAACATCACCTAGTGCAAGTCATTTCTTCGAAGCACTAGTCTATGTTTAAACCATGCACGAAATTATAACGCAAAACTGCCCTTATCTCATTTCGTGACCACGATGCCATCGCAAGCAATTTACACTCTCACTGATAATGAATAACTGAGCTCATCGGCATGGCGCGACGGCTACTATGCATATAAGAACAAGTCTCAACTTGCAGCATCAAACAGCTTCCTATGATTGATTGTTGCGTCATATTGCTAAAGGTTAAATCAGAGTTGAAGTCACGAAATGTAAGTATATTTAGAAAGTTGGTTAACTTCAAAATATACTAATAATTTTAAATACCTTGGAATAGTAATCTATGAAGAATAGAATTTGAGAAATCGATAACAAAATCCGAAGAAATATCTCTAAATAAATGGCTTAATTGATATTTCAGAATATATTCCAATGTTTACAGTTTAACAGAAAGAAAGTTTCCACGCGTTAAATACTTGATATAAATATTAAGTACTAATGCATAATAACGTAATTTAATTCAATAGTAAATGTAATTTTTAATGAACCTTAGGTTGTCATGAATCTAAAATATTAATTTAAATTTTGCTTTAGAATTGATATACACTACCGTTCATATTAGTTGGGACACTCAAATAAATTTAAAAAAGGGAAAAACAGTTAAACTAATTTTTGTTAAAACTTTTTATTGCATTATTGTTTATAGATATTTATAAAGTATAATAATAAAAATTAATGTAATTCTAACGGTAAATAAACATTCCGCTCATCGAAAAAAAATCCTTTTGCATGAAAAACAGACCGTACAATTCGAGGCATCCATTTCACGAGTTTTTCAAGGACTCTATTCGGTACAATATTTCATTCTTCTTGCAATATGTTCTACACGTGATTTGGTGAGGTAGGACACACTTTTTGGACCCTCCTGTCCAATTCATCCCATAATAATTATATGGAGTTTGGGTCGGAGCTTTGCGGTGGCCATTTGACGCACTGAATAAATGTAAGGTATTATTGTTTTGTTCGCTATTTAAGAAATTCTTACATATTACTACTGAGTGTTTGGGGTCGTTGTCTTGCATAATCATAAAATTTTCTTGCAATATTTCTAAATAACCCTTCTTTCGCAAAATACCTTCCATTCGTTTCAAGTTCCCCATGCCGGCGTAGCAAAAACAACCCCAAACAAGCACAGAACTTCTTCCTTGTTGACGGTTGGCACTATACAATTCTTCAGTATTCTTTGACCACTCGCTCTTCTTATAAAAACACGCCTTGCTTGTCTAAACACTTCAAACTTTGATTCGTCGGTCCATAAGACCCTTTTCCAGTCATCCAGTGTCCAGTTTATACGCTTATTGTAGGCGTAAAATGTTGTTCACTTGCGACATGAACGTGCCGGATCTCTTAAACTGCCCGTGCGTTGATGTCACCGAATGATATCACTAAAGTCGATTTATTAACATGTATCTTTTCGAAAATTTGACGCACTGAATAACCTTCTTGATGAAAAACAATAACTACAGAACGATTTTCTAAACTTGCTGGTTTTCCTCTCGGCATTTTAAGAAGTTCACGTAAAAAAATACCGTCTTATCAGTGATGCGCACGCTAGCAAGTTTATTTGAAAGCTAATGTAAATTCGGTACACAAGATTCTTTGGAGTGAGGGCAGGTGAGTTTCGCACGTTTTTTGCTTGCAATATTATCTCAAAAATAATCGTATTTATGGCGGTACGAATTATTCCAGGAACTACCGCAGTCATAAAATACAATAGTTATTTATAGGTGCTCTAATAGATATATTTGCCCGCAATTGGTTATAAATCTCGTAAAGGACCTGATGTAAATATATTATTTATATTTAAACGCAATTATATTATTTTTTAGAAGAGTTTACTAAATTTCACTAGCTGTCCGAACTAATATGGACGGTAGTGTAGATGTAAATGTGAGCGTACATATTCACAAAATAAGGTTTTTTATTTTCATACTCTGAATCTTATAACATCACAATTGCGACAAAGATAAAAAAATATGCATTTAAGCACCCTTACTTAAATATAAATTTAAGATGAAATCTTTGACAAAAGTCCTAAAAAGGACAAATCGCATGTTAAAATTCAATTAGATAGTAAACAATGTACAAGTTTAAATAGTGGAGTAATGAAGAGTAAGGTGAACAAATTTGGATTATGTGAATTTCGATTACAATTTACAAGATGGTTCGTTTAAGTACTTATTTTGTAGCAAATAATATTAATTCTTTAAAAAAGGCTACGATATACTGTATGGGGATGTGTATTAACTTATTTTTAATTTATACAGTTAGAATAAACCAGAAAAGATCTCAACGAATTATGATCAGTGAAAGATTTGATGATTGAAATTCGCGGTCCAAGTGGATTACATTATTATCAAACTTTTAGAGGGCAACATACTGAAATTATATGAACAAACGTCGAAAAAGAAACTTTCGAAAAAAGAATTCGAGACTCGATAGATCTACATAAGTTGCATAAATCGTAGGTAATACAATTTTTATATTGAACTGTTCAGTCACAACAAAAATTTGGCCTGTTCTTCATCATGGATGTAGCATTATATCCTGTAATCTGTCTATGAATTTCGATAGAATTCAAGACGAGCCTCGCACTTGGCGGAATTACTTATTTTATCGTACATTATAAAGACGTTTACTATTTAGCTCACACTAAGAGAGGCTCAGACAGAGTAGTTCAAGGATTTGGCGGCGATGATAGACAATCTGTGTCAATGAAAAACACATTCTTTTTATGTTTTTCATGTTCTAAGCATGACCATTGGAACAATTACATTTGCTACATTCGTTTACAAATGTTTATTTGCAACTATTTCCCATCCCCATCGTATCAATATTCTCGAAAGGAATCTTGTATTATTATTATTATTTCGATTCGCACCTAGTTCAACAATGTATATAATCCTAGACTTTGTTTGTAACGTTAGCGAGAAAATGAAAAGTTAATAAAAAGTGTTAATTGGCACCACAAACTCATTGCACTAAATCTAAAAACTCCAAACCATTAAGCTGGAATTTACGTCCGCAATTAGTTTTCTAATATTGAGGAATTTGACTGCTCATCCAGTTCTTTTTATGACAACGCAAGTCTTTCAGTGTCCTCGAAATTATAAAAGATTACTTCGAAAGCATAAAAAGAACGTTTGATATATCTGATGTGCCTATCCACTCACAAACTGTAAATAAACTTAGATAAATATATAGATATTTTCTCTGGAATAAAAGAGACTCGATATTATTTTAAGCATCTCAAAATAGTGAGTGAGTGAATTAAATTTGTAATGTAAAATATTGATTTAGATATGTACATGATGGTATGAAATTAGTAAAAAATTTCCGAACACTGTTTTTTTGTCTTTAATTTTTTTATAAAAGTTTATGGGTGAGAATTATAAATAGAAACACCAGCGATTTACAACTTTCAAAAGTAATCATGTTTGCTTGATAAATACATTTTTTCATAAACTACAAATTTAATTGATATATAATATGACTGAAAATAAAAATATACGTACATAAATATGTCAATATATTTTACAATTATGACTAAAAAAAAAAAACTTATTCAATATAATGTGAATTTTTATCTTATTTTATTAGGTCTGTAATTAATTAAGAAGAATAGTATACTTACTGTCAAATGATATCGTCGCCATAGATCTGGACATTTTGTGTTAATGTGACCATACATAGAACAAATATTACACCGAATATGTCTCCAATTAGCACAGGAACTGCAGTATGTGCCATAACCTCCAGGTGAACCACACTAGAAACAGTGATTTATAACGATATTATTAAATAAATGAATATATTATTTCCATATATCATACCAAAGTACATAAAGCATTTGGGCAGCGTACTTCGTAGTGTCCAATTTCGCCACATAATGTACATATTATAGACCGGTTACTATTTGGACAATGGACAGCCATGTGCCCTATTTCTTTACATCTGTGACATCGGGAGCCTCTTGGTGTTCTTAAACTAATATATCCTCGATCTTTATCTATTATTTTCCAAAGTTTTCGATCATCTAAAAAGCATATATATATAAATTACAAATTAAATTATAAACTCGTGAAATTTATTGGATGAGAAGGTCTAAGCATAAATTAAAAATACGTATATGTATTACAATGTCACTGATATGCTTTTATCTGCCGTTTCGTATATGAAGACAGAAATTTCAATATATTTGTTATTAACTTTTATTACATTTATTACAAACGTTAGCGATTATATTTTAGTAAATTCAGATTATTTACTTAAAATACTGTGAAGTTAAATCGAAGTTATATTGAGCTTGCTTACAAACCTTACAGTCTTTATAATAGAAAATAGCAGGGCAATACTTGTACATAAAAAAGGCTAATAGAACAGATAAATGTATTGTTACACAGAACATGTTATATGTTAAACGCTAATATTTAATATGGCGTTTAGTCTCCATGATTTTTAAGAATAATCTCAATGATTTCTTATATTTGTGACCAAATTTTCCATATAATTCACAGGTAATGAGCGCCATATCTTCTTTATATTACGAGATAATTGAGAAATTTTATATAGACGTTTCCCTCGAACTTTCTGTCTCATAAAAGCGCAAACATTTTTAATCTGGTTAGTGCAAGGGCCAAACACCTATTAAGC
Organism: Dermolepida albohirtum; assembly: GCA_031893035.1. Classification (NCBI taxonomy): domain Eukaryota; kingdom Metazoa; phylum Arthropoda; class Insecta; order Coleoptera; family Scarabaeidae; genus Dermolepida; species Dermolepida albohirtum. The sequence continues at coordinate 107,890 of JAVIWB010000295.1, read as the reverse complement.
CCATCACTTTTTATATAGTTTGCTTCAGTGTTTAGGGCCGTGGTCTTCATATAGGATCCAATCTACACTATTGCATTTAAAGCACCCTTTTTTAATCTTAGAAGTCCTTTTAAGTACAATTTTGTCATTCATTTGCCGTCTAAAATACTGGTAAACACACACGTTCGCTGTTCGTTTTACAGTGTGCTGTATAATACGTGTTTTGTCCGTTGAATATGTCTTCCTTCCAGGTGATCAGACCCAGTAAAATGATTCATCCGCCAACACAACGTCGGTTCAATTTCAGGCAGAATTTTTCTTGTGTCCAGAACAAGCGCACTTGTTGATATTTATTGGACAGCAATTGTTTAATAGCTGTAGTTCGATAAACGATATCATGTTTGCATAATCTGCTTCTAATTCTCATTAAACTAATATTTATGTCCTTTTTGGCTAGCTCGAATTATCCTTGACGAAATGTTAATTGCTGTTTCCGCTTAAATAAACTAATCCTTATCGTGCTATGTTGCAATAAATTTTTCCCCGTTATGAAAGATCATTTACACTTTGGGTTGTCGATAATGACTTACCCATCATCTGACAAGTCTTTCAGCTTGTGTAAATACCTAGCCTTCACTGCAATTGTCGTTTTAGGTGCTCTCAGAAAAACACTCCTCTGAAATGTTTTGCATACATTACATTCATTTCAGGAAACTGTTATTTTCGTCACAAACAACAGATAACTGAACTAAAACTGACAAGGTGTATTAGTATTATTCTATACTATTTTATTTAAACCACGTTTTTACCAATCTTAGAGTTCTTTTAGGTACACTATCCTTTTGAGACATTCTCTTAATGAGATATTGGTTTGCGTTTCTTATTATATAGACTATATAATAAATAATATAATGTGAAATACTTTAGCGAGAAGATTTACTAAAAAAAAACAATACTGAACAGACTGGACTAATATTTATTAATAGGCACCAAATTCGTAAATACATGAATATATGCGTATTAGCTTAATGCGTGTTGAAATATATAACAGATTTAGAAGAGTTAATAAGCAGTAAATTATACACTTGCTTTGTGACTGAAAAGGTATCACAGAGTAAGTGTATGTATATAGAAAAACACATATGTGCATATATAGATACATGTCTCGTCTGCATCAATATAAGTAAAAAAAGTTACATAATTCAAAGGTAAAGTAATCACTATCATATAATAATTATAGTTATTATAACACGAAAATTGTAGAACTTGAGAATGTAGTATACTATAAGATATATGGCTAAAAACAGTGTTGTCTTTATTAATTATTAATGGAAAATTATAAAATAAGGAAGACTGAAACGTCCAGAAATAGTAAACCAAGAATTAGTAATTTAGCAGTAAAAAAATAATGATGTTTTACAATTTGTTTGCAAATACATATATACAATATTCAAATGAAATATATTAACTATCACTATGCCATATATAATATATATATATATATAACTTAGTAAATATGCATTAATTTTTGCACTAACTGATATTCATTTCAAACATATGAAATAAACACTGTGATAGTTCATTCTCATATTAATTTAAATAAAAAATCCTTTTTGTCGTCTTATGGAGATATGCTACTAATTTATTGGCAAAATAAGGTAAATTAAGACATGAAAAACTATATTATTATTTGAAAGGTGAAATTTCATTACTATTATGGTGTGTTTGAATTTTCCTTTTACTAAAATATTAAATAAAATATTTATGATGTACAGATCTGAAGCTGCCGCATATTTAGTAAAAAATGAAGCTTACCTGACATTGTCTTTTGTACTTCATCAACACTATAGTCTTCACGACCCCAACTGGTGTTATAAAACTTATTCATATCAGTTGTCCAATACTTAGAGAAGTTTGCAAGTTTGTTAAAATTACTATTTTCACAAGATACATGTGTTGAAGTTTTATGGCTAGCTAACAGAGTGTTATTTTTTGATTTAGTAGTATCAGAAACATCAATTTCTTCATCACTAATAGTATATACTTCTGGTTTATTGCCTATAAAATCTAATTTATTAGAATCGACTGATGACTGATCATTCATCTGAGTAAGTTGTAAACTTTGATTTACTAAAGAAATTTCACCACTTTTTATTTTTTTCTTTACTATAGTTTCTGAAGAATTTTTTTCTAGTGTATTAGGATAATCATTAACTGCACATTCAGAGTCCACATGTACTAAATCTGATAATTTTCTTTTGACTTTATTTAGATGTAAGTTATCACCATCATAGTCACTCTCTGAACTAGAATCTGAATTAAAATTGTGTGAATGATCACCAAGTTTTCTACTCGCTTTTGTCACCACTTGTCCACAATTACTACTTGATGACACAGTTTCATGTTTGTTGTTTCTATTTGGTGTGATGTAATTACCAAAAGCTTCTAAATTTGATTCACTAAATAACTCTTTGTTCGGAACTTCAAATTCCACTTCATGAAATACAGAATTTTTAATTGGGGTACTATTTTCACTAGCACTGCAACTACTTTCGGTTTCATAAATATCAGTATGTGATTTTGGCTTAATAAAAGTATGATTATTGCCAAAATCAGATCCATGCAAGCCAAAATTAAACTTTTTTTGCTGTAAATCTAAGGTGTTATCGATAAAATCATTGGAAGCTGAATCTGGTGTTTTTAATAACTCATTTCTTTCTCTAGAAAGTATTGCCCTGTGTCTTATAGATGATCGAGATTTCTCTAGTGGTAAATTTAATTTTCTTAGATCAGAATTAGTAGAACATGACTCAATTGATTTATTACTAATTTTGCTAGAATCACCATTAGTTACTGATTTTGAATCACAATCAATGTCAATTATTTCTAAAGTTTTTGGAATGTTATCAATAAATAACACATCATCATCTGAGAAAAAAGTTTCAGAACAGTCTGTTTTTTGTTCTAATGGTTTTTTTATTTCTAATAGAAGAGATTGCTCATTAGATTTTTTATCTAATGAATTTTTTACTTCCAATACAGGAGTTTGTGCAGCAGTTTTTGTAGATTCTATAGTCTTTATTATATTAACATTCATATTTTTGTCTCCTTCAATATCTGATTCATCAGAACTTAAAATTATTAAATCCCTGTATTTTGGAATTTCTACACAGCTATCATCACTATCTGAAATTGTAACTACATTGATTTTGTGATCATTTGATGAAGATATATTATTTGTTAAGTAATGAACTGTAAAACCAGGCTTTTTTGTATTATCATTCAAAGTTACATTTCCAGCTTCTTTTTGTTCTTTTATTAACCTCTTCCTTTCATTTCGTTTTTGCTTAAACCGCTCAAGCTTCTTTTGCTTTTTCTGTTGTCTTTGATCTTGTCTATGAAGATACTTCTTAAAATTTGTCTTAGTTTGATTTGACTCAAGACTCTCATAATGTTGGATAATTTGTGTTGATGTCTGGGGTATTACTATAAAATTATTATGTGGATTAACCATATGAACAATTTGTGGAAGTTGATTATTTAGTTGAACTGGCATTTCATTGACAATATTCGAATCTACATTAAAAAAATCTGAAGCTTGAGTTTTAGCTTTCCATGGGATAGTATATGTTGGATTAATGATACTGTTGTCACTAAGTGGTACATAGTTTGATTCATCATCACAAAACTTTGTTGAGATTTTTGTTTGAAAGTATCTTGGATTTTGTTGGCAGATATTGGCTGCTGCTTCGGAAGAATTTGGTAAAAGAATTTGTGTTCCATAATCATTTACATTACTGTGATACACTTGACTGTAAAGCCTAGATTCTAACTCTTCCATATCTATATCAAAGTCGTTCTGAAACAAATACATGTAAATAGTCGTTCATAAAATATTTATCTACGTAATCTTACAATCATATTTTAATAATTAATATAAAATTAACACTTTTTAAATAGCCCACGTGTTTAGATATTTGTTTTTATCCATTACATTGTTATAATCAATCAATCTTGGGAATTTACCTACGGTTACAATTGCGTACCATAACCTAACGTATCAAATTCTTTTTACATCTTATCGTCTCTATCTTCACTCCTATAGAATTCACTACTGATCATTTGTCTATTACTATATAACATGTTTTATTATTACTAGCATGTTACTAACTTTGTATTATATATCATGATACACGGTGTGATCGGAAAACATTGTATTAAAAATTACTACTTTCCATAGTGAATTAAATTTATATAATATTTTCTTTAACCAGAGTTTAGTTGAAAATGTATGAAAGCTATATTTTGCAAAGAACATCATAAATGCAAAGAACGGATATGTTCTACACAACCATATATACACATGTTGATTTCACTGAATACATGTTAAAACAGTACACCTTTTTTCCTAAATTATTTGACAAATAATATTTAGTTTAGTTTTCTTCTATATTTTCTTTATGAATAAAATTATAACTATGAATATGTATGTAATCTTACAAATAAGATTTTGAATTTACATCTAAATGTTCCCGTTCTTTCTCCCTGCATTTTAAAATCCTCGAAAACAAGAAATTTCATTTCATTTTCTCATTTTCATTAAATAAACTTAATTTTTGCATTGTTATTTTCAAAATGTTTTTGATTGACTTGTTATAAACAATATCAAATAAATTTAGCTCAATAACTTCTGTCACTGTCTACATATCTATTCCATCTATACACGTTTATGTATTAAACATGAAAGAATTTACTTTAAGCAATTGCTAAGTCCACCTTTATTTTATTTTCATGTTATGATTCTTATTTATTCATAAGTGCTAATTTTACAAATATTATAAAAGACAACTGTGGAAATAATGGTTCCCTTAAATGTTTATGAATTTCGTACATTGTCTTTACAATTTAATAAACATTTTGTAAGACATTAAATTTTTTAAATAAATATAATTTCCAAACCGTCTCTAGTTTTTCGATCAAATTACATTTTGAAGTACTTCTGAGGTATACATTAAATATATTCAAATATCTTCTGCGCATGGCCCCCCGTGATATCTATAGATCATTTCAATTTTTGAAACCTAAGAGTATTATTTTCAATGTAAGTCTTATTTTTCGATCGTCGAAGAGGGCAACAAGACGGAACTTGGATATAAAGTAAATATTCGAACAGATGATTTTCTATATGTACATACCATGGGATTCAAAATGATTGTCGTAAAAAATATTGTTTTCCATTAAACTTATATTTCATGTAGCGCATGGATTTAGTCGGGATGAAATTTTCTTTATTTCAGTGTTACTTAGTATTCTGTAATTTTAGTCGCTTTTCTGATTTTGATGTTGGAGTTATTTCGTTGTGTGTGGGTAGAAAATATATTGTAAACTGTACTTTTCATTAAATATTGTATAGCAAATTTAGATTAATTTTAATAAAAGGTACTAATTACTAATTTATGTACTGCCCATGAATATGTAATATCATTTGTAAGAGGAGGCATATGCATACGTTGTCATTTTTTATATTAACAACAATTACAATCTTTTTGTAAATAGATCCGCTTTTTAATTTGTTATAGAAATGAATCATGGCGTTTGTAGGAGTAGATTCAAATTTTAATTTCAGTTTTCTATATTTTGTCAGGGCAATACATCAATTCATGTAACATAACATAATATAGTATGTACTTATTACTCGTAATCGTAATTTATAATGATAGCATAATAATAATTAATGTTTCTAGCTCCTTGCTATTTCATGTGGCAACTGTCTACCTTATTTTGCGCGAAATTTAAAATTGTGTTCTAGATCCTACACATTATAACTTCTTCAGTTTATGTGAAAATGGTTTTGCAATTGATTTTCATTGTAGAACTACACTTTCGATATAATTAGTTATGTGAATAGGAATTACGTTTTTTAATTTTCTTTGCTTATCTTCATCATCCACTGTGATAAAATTTCCTAATAAATCCAATACCTTTAGTGCTGCTGTCAAAACCTTTGCCTACAGTTCTATCATTGTTAAAATCGGCTAACACGACAAACTAAAAACTTCAAGATAAAATATTTTTAAACGAATAATTCTTTTAACAATACGTTGAAGGTCACTAAAAAGGGACACGCCGGTTATTCTATGAGTATAGTATTTGGCAAATTTCAGAGCCTATGCATTTTGCCAGCACAGGCAATATATGGGCAATATGTCAATAATTTCATACGCATTGGAATGTCGTCTATTTACATGAAAGATTTGTAAAGCAACTAAAACAAGTTTGCAAATTAAATAAATTCTGTGGTCTATAAATATATGCGAAGTATTTAATGCTAAAAATGACTGCTGAAAATACATTAATAAAAGAAGAAGAAACAACTGATACCCAATATGATGATAAAATTTTCTTACAAACATACATACAAGAGATAGAAGAAAGGTTATGTTCAAAGGCAGAATTAAGAAATATTAATCAAAATGCTCAAAATTTAAGACCAAGCGATTCTCATTTTAGTAAATTGGATTCCAGTCTTAAGAAAAATACAACATTTGTTAAGAAAATTAGAAATTTTGGCGGTACCCAGATAGAAGCTTACTTAAAGGAAATGTCAGGTTTAAACCTCTCAAAATATATTTCTGAAATTGCAGCCGCTATAGTTGACACAAAACTAAAAATGACCGATGTAAGTGCAGCTGTTAAAATGTGCAGTATTTTGCACCAAACATATGTCGATTTTTCTCAACATTTGTTTGAAAATTGGCAGAAAAACTTATCATTTAAAGTAGGAGAAAAAATAGTAAATCCTAGTAAACTAAGGGTAGATTTACGATTTTATGCAGAATTAGTATGTGCAGGACTGTTTAATAACAAGCATGCTTTTACATTACTAGGAAATGTTTTAACCACATTAATAAACATGGATAAAGAAGAACATTTGAATATATCCATTATTTTAAGTTTTTGTCGACACTGTGGTGAGGACTATGCGGGCCTGATACCTAGAAAAATAAGAGAATCATCTGAAAAATTTGATATCAATGTTCCTAAAAGTACTTTCTTGCCTCCAGAGAAACAGCAAAATGTAAGAACTCTCTTGAAAGAATATTATAACTCTCTTGCTAAGCATTTGATTAAGGATCACAATGAGATGCAGGAATTTGAAAAACAAAATCATAGAATTTTGCAAACCAAAGGTGAACTTAGTCAGGAAAGACGTGATAAATTAGAATCACTTCAAATATCTTATGATAAATTATTAAATTCTACACAAAGCTTTGCAGAAATTTTAGATGAGAGTGTGCCTACATTAAGAGAAACTGTTGTTATGAAAGATGAAGATGTAAGTTGCAATCACTGACTGTTAATTATTTGTACAAGATAATGCTACTTTGTAGAATATGATAATTACTGGTACAGGAAACTGTCTTGAAGATAATATTCCATCAAATGTGGAAGTAATTTGGGGTGATATTGAAACACAAAGATTTTATTGCGAATTACCTGAATTACAAGCTTACTTGCCTACATCTTTAATTCAAAAAAACCTTATTCAACCACCATTAGAAACTGTTACTGAAGATGCGCTAGACAAAGATATTCCAGCTGAAGATCTAGAAGATGATGGTAAGTTAGTAAAACAGAAATAATTAACTGAGAATGTAATATTTTAATGGCAAAAGCCGTTCTCTTTCTTAAATTTCTTGTATTTTCATTTGGATATGGTAATGCTTGCAATCATTAGATTTAGGTGATATATTTATATCTAAATAGTGATAGTATTCATTTGTGTAATAATATATTGGCATAATGAAATAATTTTTCTTCAATTCAGTTTACAAAATATTTCTTTCGCATATTAACTTCGTTTCATATTCATATGTGCTTTACACATATAGTACAATCTATCATCTACTATGAAAATCTAGTTATAGAAGAGTAGTAGGGAGAACAAATAATTGAATAGTTGACTAGTAAACTTGAGCTCAAGTATAATGGTAGTAGCGTTGCGTTTTTCATATTCATGGACACTAGTTTTATACAAAGACATCCGTCAATTAAATAATAATAATATTATCAATTTACATTTAGTTTATTTGTTGATACACCCTAATTCATCTTAGATATTTGTGTAAACGTTGCTAGGAATTTGACAAGCACAGTATGGGTGTATCTGAGGTTCTAAATTTATATTTTCAAGAGAGGGTTTCTATTTATTATCAATTTGTCTAAATAATATTGAATATACATGCAGCAGTAATATTTCTAGTAACAGTAACCTATTTGTAAAATATATCAATACATTTCTAAAGAGTAAGTTGAATATTCCATAGCTCTATGTTCCAACTTGTGAGTCGACTCCCGCACAATTTTTTTTATTAAACTCACGTACTCTGGTGATGTGACTTACTACTACATGTACTTTGCATATCAACATTTTTCGCTCAAGTGAGTATTATTATATTTTCACAGGCTTTAAATGCCTTTCATATTGATTTTTAGTGGCGCAAACTTATTAAACAATATACCTAAGAATGTGCATTGATAACTAAATAATATTAACCCAAAATTGGACGTTTGGTTTTGTCAAAATCAGGTTTCCTTCTGAATATAATTATGTGCTTTTATGATGTGAAACTGAAAAATTTTAATTTTAATTCTTTTTATATCGCACATATACGCTGAAATTTGTTGAAAAAATATATATGATGTCAAGAGACATCCATACACATATATTGAGCGGGAAAATTGGTAATAGGAAATTATTTTAAATGTAGTTCTCAGAAGTAAAACTCTATTTGATAAATTGTGTTGAATTTTGTCAAAAACTCTGAAAATGGAATTGATTAAATAATATTAACATTTGTATAAGATAAGAGAAGTAAAATGTAATATAAATATATACCAGGTGGTTTACTTAAAGTGGCGAATTATGTTTGGATATTGTTAATGGGAGTTGATAATACACGAAGTATATTTATAACATTTATGTGAAAACATATATGTCCTCGATCTTAAAGTTTTTGGCATAGTTTATATTTTAGCGTTAAAATTCACATCATTCGAACGAATAAGCTTTTTATTTAACATACCCAATACCCACAATGTTTTCTTTTCTTATATATACGAGAGTAGCCGTTTATATTTCGGGAATAGCAAACAAAAAATTTTTTTTTATTATTGAAAATAGTTTTATTGCTTTTCAAAATATTCTCTTTGAAAATCAATGCACTTTTGCATTCGTTTAAAACAATCCGAAAAGTATTGCTTCCAATGTGAAGGCGGTATCTCCAAAATATGAGTTTTGAATGCCTCAACTGCCTCTTCCGGCATAGAAAACCATTGATCACGAAGTTTATTCTTCACGTGTAGGACAAAAAGAAATCACAGGGTGCTAGATCAGGGCTGTACGGCGGATGGCTCATCAATTCAATGTTTTGCCTGGTTAAATATTCAATTGTTTGAACCGACCCGTGAGAGGTCGTAATGTTATGGTGGAGAATGATCTGTCGTTTTCGGTTTGTTTTTCCTATTTCTTCAAAAACTTTTGGCAAACAAATAATTGTGTACCATTCGGAATTGACCGTTCTACAATCCTCTAAAGGCACGGTTACAACGTGACCGGTTTTTCCGAAAAAAACAGGCGACCATTTGTTTCGATGTGCTTCGAGCGCGAACAACTTTTGTTGGTTTTGGCTCATCTTGGAATACCCACACAGTTGACTGCTGTTTATGGGGCTCATACGTATAGATCCAAGATTCATCACCTGTGATGACTTTATAAATATTCTTTGCAGCACCGCCATTGTATTTTTTTGTGCATTTTTTGGCACCAATCGACGTGAGTGCTTTTTTGAGCGGTTATCAAATTATGTGGTACCCAATGTGAATATAGCTTCTTAACGGCTAAATGTTCATGCAGAATCTTATGCACGCTGTTTTTACTAATACCTAGAGATGCCTCGATTTCACGGTATGTCACATGACGATCTTGCATTATCAATTTAGACACTGCATTAATGTTTTCCGACACAACAACATTTGTGGGACGACCTTCACGAAATTCATCTTCCAAAGAACGCCGTCCAAGTTTGAATTCACTATACCAACGATATACTGTAGTTTTCGATGGTGCTTCATCACCATATAAAGAATTTAGCTCGTCGATGCATTCTTGTTGAGGTAATCGACGCCGAAAGTTATGAAAAATAGTTGCACGAAAATGTTCGCGGGTTAATTCCATTTTTTCGCTGACATAAAATTTTTAAGTCGCTGTGAACAATAGAAATAGCGACCGGATAGTAAAACTGTCAAGGTAAATATATTGTCAAGAATGACAAACTTCACCATGCAATCATCAGATCTGACGCAACACTAACAGTGTTGATAGTTCCCGAAATATAAACGGCCACCCTCGTATATAAATATATATGTATGTACAACATGTGTGTATGTATACATACATACAGTTGATAAGGAATTTCACGTCTGCAGTAATTGTGTTTATTGTGTTATTAATTTGTTTATTATCAACTAAGGGAGAGTAAGGGCTATTTATAATTTAAAAAGAAAATAAAACTAGCGATTTTTCTAATTACATCAACCTACGACGTTTAGTTTTGTTGCGCCTTCACACCTATAATATTTAATGGAACACCAAGAAAATTCTTTAACATTTTTTGCTATTACTTATGTACATAAGTTGTAATCATAACCAAATTTTTGATAGTAGGGCGGATCAACAACCATATAAAGAATTATTTAAAACATCCAAGTTGATTTCTATCAAGAAGAAAACATTTTAAAATTCAGTTTTCAAGACAAACACAATAAACACGTTGAGTCGTTGTCTCGTTGTCTATTTTATATCATAACTTAAAATTATATATATGTCATATATTTAAAAAACAACAAAGATAATCCGTTATATTTATGCAAAACTAAACGGATTTTTTTTGGAAAGAAAGAGCAAGCAAAGCGATAAGGTGAAGAGAACAGAAAAAATTTTATTAAAAATGAAATTGGGTAATAAAGGTGTTCACAGAAATATAACTAACAATTGCAGTAACGATGTTAGCGTTTTCTTATGTATTAGGGCTGTAACAATTTGATTTTGATATATTTGATTAAGCTGTCGTACATGTTTGTGAAGACACCGGACTGATATTCAGATTATTAGGATATGTTTCGATGACGAGATTTTGAAGAGTAATTGTTTTACAAGAATAGCTTCCTTTGTCCGAAAATTTAAATTATTGAAATCTACATTATGTTTGTGCTGTTCAATAAACGTAGCCAAACATTTTTTTCATGTAATTTACCCTAACTTTTATGACGAGTGGATCTTTCCCACCGCTCCCCCACTTTCTAAGCGGTTTGTTCAATGTAGAATTTAGAACAATTCTGACACTTCACAGTATACACGACTTGGTTTTGTTGCTGGCTAGGTACAGATTGCTATATCTTTATGAAAACGTATTAATTGTAAGTGCCGATGTAAAGGTTATTTTCATTTGACTGAATAAATGTTTGACATTGTCTGTAAGCTTTGGTATATAAAGTAAAGATTTGTAACTACATTCAGTGTCATTAGTCCCCGAATTCCCCATCGGTATTACTAGTGGAAATACTTTTGAACTTGACCCATTTAAAAACTATGTTTATATTATATCGTGAAAACCAACTATGCAATGAATTTTTAATTGAGCTTAAATTCTGCATAAAAATATCTATGAGATACCATTTTTAGTTTTGTTCTATATTCAGTAGATATATGACTGAAAAATTTCGGCAATTTTCAATTTTTTTAACATCTCAGAAAGTTGACAACAAATGACAAATCTGGAAATGTTATCTCCTTGAATTTCAGAGCAACTTTGCTAATTGAGCCGATCCTGGGCATCCGACATATACATACACACACATACATGTATATATATATATATATAGTATGTAGTATATGTGATTAATCCTGCGTGGGGCAAACGAATAGGCGATTCATCGTTAGCAGAGACGAATAACCTAGCACAACATATTCTTTTAACAGGGGCGACTTTAACAATATCAAGGTTTTAGCGAAGAGCGAAAACCTAGAGACAAGAATTATAAAAGAAAAAGCAGTCAAGACTTACAAGCTTAAATAAACGTGATGACGGCGAACGCTACCATATGCATGGAAGCTTCTCCCAGTTGACTGACAGAACAAACTCAAGCGAACCGTCTTCTCTTCTCCTTAGTTATTTTGAGTTAGTCCCCGAGCATTTTACTCCTAATCTTATATTGCGTGATCTCACGTTAAAATATTGTGGTATTATTATCTGTCTATTTGCCGTCGCTCAGCTTCATCCTGGGGCGTTTGTATTTTCTGTTGGATAATTTAGTACGCGTTTAAGCGACAGGTGATTGGCTTTTTTTTCGTGTTTTTGCAAGTGTCTTAATGTGTATTTTAAATGTTTCCCTGTTTTTTTATCATCGAGTTTTAAAAGAAGCATTTTTACGTATAAAAGTATGTCTGTAAGTTTTCGTCTGTTTAGTCTTTCTGTCGATCTTTCCCATTCTAAAACGACCATGTCGAATCCAGTGTGTGCGCGTATAAATACCTTGTTCTTGTTTTCCTGTCTAGTTCTGTTGCCCTGATGTGTTCTGATCTCGTTAATGGCGCAGGATGCCGCCGTGTGATCTTTATCGAGTGGGTGGTCCGCCATACAACCGGCGAGCCATCGTAATCGTTATCGCACTGATCGAATTCGACAGAGAAAACGGCGTCACAGCAATAGGAAGAAAGCATTCGAAGTACATTGTACGAGCGAGTTTTCTGACAGATAGTATTGAGTAACAGAGTGGATTAGTAAACACGTCTGTTCACCTGAACGTTCTATGCGAGAATACTTCAAAACGAATTTTTCAAAATGCAATACATAAATGTGCCTACATCTAAACGGGCTATCGAAATATTAGAATTGTTTACGCCCTCGCTTTGTCGTTCAGTATAGTGGACGAGAGAGGGAGGCGCTTGTTATCCATCAACCGATGTTGTTAGCCTACAGTCCCTTACCGACGACTTTCATGTTTTATTCTGCATAAAAACCTAACAGGAAGGTGTCTTTTCCTCAGCTTATACTAACATTACTGATTGGAGTATATTTAAATAAATATATTGATACATATTGTAGGTTATCCAAAATATAGAATCAACATCATAAACGAAAAACATCGAAGTTCGACAAGTTCAACAATTTTTAGTATTTTTTTAGATGATATGCCATTCCCGCGGGTCTTCTAGCATTCTCTCATGCTTCTAGATCCAAATAGCACAATGTTACTGACCACAAAAAATTGCACACTGTCTCAAACAGGATATCGCACAAAACACATTGATTTTAGATGAATCTCGTACATGTTCAGTGGCTGCCTGTGGGTTCTGTGGACCTCAAATTCGAACATTGTGTTTGTTTACCAGACTACTAACATGGAAAGTCGTTTCATCACTGAACACGACGCGTTGTGCGAAAGTGTTATCATTGTCAATAGCATCATGAATCTTGTTACAAGCAGCCGACGTCTCAAAACACGTCAAGTTGTTGTTGTAGGCAGTTGTTACTCCCGACTGGCACGGTGAGTTGATTTGGAAGGATTACGTTGGAAAGCAGTTTGAATTCGTGCAACATTTTCTTCAGAAACACGAGGGCGGCCAGGACTCTTTCCTTTACATACACATCCTGTATCTACGAACTGTCAATACCATCTACGAATGTTCCACCCATTCGGAGGATCAATTTGGTAGCTCAACCTGAAACGTCTTTATACTCTAATCACGGAATAGCACTTCGCAAACTCGAGAACACAAAATGATTTCTACTGCGAAGTAGCCATTTTAAACATACGACTGTTACCAAGAAAAACAGAAGACAACTGACATCTAGCGGCTATTAAATAAACTAGACTATGTATTCGTTTCTCCAATAGCCGAGCCTAGGCGCAGCGATCGATAGTTTGGACAAAATAATACTTTGTAGTACGTATATTCTTTTTGAAACACGCTGTATAATTGGATAATTAACATGAAATGTTGCTATGTTTACGTACATACGATGGTCAGAAATTCACAGTTAATCGTCAAGCAGGACGATTCTATGATTAATTCTCAGTTAACAATCCTAATAGAGAAATATTGCATTGTCACATATCAAAGTTATAAAGTTCCTTACCAGGCAAGGAAAATCAGTCGCGACCATAATGAATGAGATGTCATTGGTTTACGGCGACTCTTGTCCAGGAAAAACCATGGTGTACAAGTGGCATAGTTTATTTAAACAAGGAAGGGAATCCCTTAAAGACGACCCGAGGCCAGGCAGGAGCATTGAGGTGACCACGCCAGCACTTATCCAAAAAGTTGAACAAATTGTACTCGAAGATGCTCGACTAAAGAAGAAACAACTCGCAGAAATGGTTGGAGTATCCGATACAACAATTTTTAAAATCCTACACGATCATCTCGGCATGTCTAAGGTCAGCGCAAGATGGGTGCCGAGAATGATCACGCCGCCGCAAAAACAACAGGGCGTAGAGTGTTCGCGTGTATTTTTGGACCTCTGTAATGAAGACAAGGATGGTGTATTGAGTGGAATTGTTACTGGAGACGAAACTTGGGTTCATCATTATGAACCTGAGTCCAAACAAGACTCCATGCAGTGACATAAAAAGGGCACAGCACCTCCCAAGAAATTTAAAGTGTCACAATCAGCTGGGAAACTTATGGCAACGGTATTTTGGGACTCGGAAGGAATATTGTTGATTGATTATAAAGATAAAGGTGTTTCTATAACCGGAGAATATTACGCTTCAATATTAGAGCGACTAAAAGAAGCCATTAAAGAGAAAAGACGGGGAAAATTGACAAAAGGTGTTCTGCTTTTGCACGACAACGCGCACGTCCACAAGAGCCGCGTTGCGTTAGCTGCCTTGCATAAGGTGGGCTTCGAAATTGTGAATCACCCACCCTACAGCCCAGACCTGGCCCCGAGTGATTATTACCTGTTTCCGAAAATGAAAAAAGAGCTGCGGGGTAAAAAATTTACTGCCGATGATGAAGTCAAGGAGGCAGTTTCGGCGTATTTTGCAGATAAAGAGAAATCATTTTTTTATGAGGGTATAAATAAATTAATTGAAAGATGTGAAAAATGTGAAAAATGTATCCGTCTTGCAGGTGAATATATTCAAAAAGAAAAATAATTTGGTTTTTTTATTTCCACCCCTTGTCCCCCATTCCGCGAATATAAAAACGCTCCCTCGTACTACCGCTCGCACAAGTTTGTCCAACAAAAAATCTCGAAAATAAGTAACGTAACAACTTTTTACAGAATAGTATTTAGTAGTACTGTTCTTACCATGGTGTGATTAGTTTGTGGTTTTACTTAGCATTTGGCTGTCTTAAAGTTTTATTAATAATAATAATTTAATAATAAATTTACACGTGGAAAGCTATACAAGTCGGCAATTTAGAGAAAGATTAAATATTTTAATGTCTACAAGTCGGTAATATTTTTCGTTGGCATCATCAATACAGGAGGCATTGAATACCGTGCACAACCAGGTCCGTTTCGAATTATCACGGAAGCTGATGATAGGCAAATACAACAAATTAACGAAAGGAATCATAGGAAAAGAGCACCAGAAATAGTGTCAGAATTCAATCGCGAAGTTTCAGTAAGTATAGTAAAACGTTGCTTAGAAAAGGGTAATCTGCGTGGACGTGTAGCTATGCGTAAACCATTATTGTGATGAGGCAATCGACAAACAAGATGGAATAGGCATGGTAACATAGTGACTGAACTGAAGAACAGTGGAAAAATATCCTCTGGACTGACGAATCAAAATTCGAGCTATTCAGCGAACAACGTTAGAGTTTTCGTCAGAAGATCCTAAACGGAAAAAATGCTCGATGATTGCATTGTACCGACTATATAGCATGGCTGTGGTTCTCTTTAGTCTGGGGTTATTCATTCCAGGGAACTGGAAATTTGACGAAAGTTGAATAATGCGCAAGAAAAATTATGTTGTGATTTTAGAAAATACTACAATTCTATCTGGCTTGCGCTTAATTGGAGACGATTTTTATTTATGCATGACAATAATCCGAAATATACTACTAAAATATGCAAGGATTATTTGACACAAAAGCAGACAGAAAACGTTTTTCAAATTATGACGTAGCCGCCCGAAAGCCTGGATTTGGATATCATCGAGTTATTGTGGAACGAACTCAGAAAAACTGGCCCTACTTTGAAGCAGCAGCTTTGGAATACAGTTCAAAATGAATGGAATAAATATATCGAATGAAACAACTGGAAAACTAATTAGAAGAAAGCTACGTGTTGTTCAGATAGTACTGAATTAAGAGGGAGGATTTTTCAACGAAGGACGAGAATAATCAACGAAATATTATTAATTTCAAGTTATTTTTCTTTTTCGATTATGTTTTTATATACACTTGGAATAATATATATTACTTTGTAATTTCATTTCATTTCATTCGTATTTTTAATTCTTCCTGATTTTTCTCTCTGGCGAAACTTCCGTGAGCGGTAATGTATATCGAATTATTAAATATATATATTGGGAAGCTGATTTAATATACTGTGACAGTTCCGTAAAGTGTCAATATGAACTTAATGATTTACGGAGACTGGGATTTCAAATACCACGTGAAATAGACAAAATTTAAAATTGATATATAATTTTCTAAATTAATTCTAAAATTTAAAAAATTATGTATTATTACAGGCTTCAGTCTCACGTGTAAGCCAATACATTTTTAAAAAAAAATATTGTAAGCATTGCTATTATTTTGCGTACTGCTATATAGGACGATAGATCAGAATGTCCTTAGAACAAACCAAAAAAACGGCGCTACACGGCTGTGTTAATCATTTATTTTAAAAGCGCTAAGTGACATTCATGCACTTTCTTAATCATAAATAAAAACCAGTTCCATATAGGGACAAAGCGTTTCTTTTTGAAAGACTTAAATATTAAACATAAAAGAAGTTCATGGTGAGTCTTTTTTGTATGCACTCGTTGAAAACTGGGTGGCTAAATTTAAACATGGTAAAACAAGGGCAGAGACAGATCAAAAACAGCTGCCGATGAAGAAACAGTTGAAAAAATCCATGAAATGCAATAACGGGCTCGTATTATGCGTTCTTATTAGACATATCGAACGAAGACTTAAATATTAAACATAAAAGAAGTTCATGGTGAGTCTTTTTTGTATGCACTCGTTGAAAACTGGGTGGCTAAATTTAAACATGGTAAAACAAGGGTAGAGACAGATCAAAAACAGCTGCCGATGAAGAAACAGTTGAAAAAATCCATGAAATGCAATAACGGGCTCGTATTATGCGTTCTTATTAGACATATCGAACGAAGAAATCAAACTTAAAAGACCTCACTTAGTGAAGAAAAATGTCTTGTATCATCAGTAGATCGTCCCATGCTACAAATCGGCAATTGCAAAACCGCAAATTACGTTCCAGTTAATTGCACATCCATCGTATTCACCAAAATTGGCTCCGTTGGATTTCTTCCTGTTTTCAAATTTGAAGAAATGATTGACTTGAAAGAAATTCTCACTTAATATTAAAATCATCGAGACTATAAATGAATATTTCGAAGATTAAGATAGTTCTCAGTTTTTTTAAGGGTTAAAAGGTCTTAAAATGCGGTGTAGACTGAAAGGAGACATCTATTACGTTAATCCTTATTTATTTTATTTTTTAAAAAGAAAGAAAAGCGAAATTTAAAATCGTAATATTTTGCCTATCCTAACTTTTTTTGAATATCATTTTCTTTATTAGTCATTTTTTTTGTTTATAATAAAGTTAACATCTGATTTTTTTATTTGTAATAAATAAATATATATTTTAAATTTTTCAAATAGAAAATTAAATAAAATATGAAACTGTGTAAAACAAAAACAGTAATACAAATTTTCATTGAGTCGCTATTTTGGAATTTGGTGAAATATTTTCTTAATTAGACCAAAACATCTATTCAGTGATTATTTATCAAAATTTTTTATCAAAAACCAAGCATATAAAAATAGTGATATAATAGAAGAATCTTTTTAATTTCAAGAATTTTTTTAACTTCAACTTCATCAAAATACTTATTTTTTTCTAATTTCATAACTATAAGATTTGGTATGGTTATCCTTTTTAGACTTTTGATTAAAGTGGAAGTAATTCAATTAGTATTACTAATTGAGAAACTAATTTTTCAAATAGACCTCGAAAAACTATTTTAATGTTAAAAGAATAAAAAAAAAACGTAAATGATTTCAAATGATAATAAAACTGAATAATATATTTATTAACAGTAGAAAAGATAGATGACTACAAATGGGGGGATGGGGATTAATGGAGATGCTCTTTAACTTGATCTTAAAATTATTATGGACTAATGGGTAATTTGATAATTTTTCTATACCTGTTTCCATATATCCAATTTTCAAAAATTTTCCTACATTATATCAAAATATTGATAGTCCTTGAAATGAAGTAATGATGTTGATTTAGTGATAAAGATATTTTTTGATGCTTTAACGTTTTTTTTTACTATTACACTACTGTGTAATAATAGTTTCAAGTTTGTTCTAGATTTCTGTCTTGG
This sequence comes from Dermolepida albohirtum, assembly GCA_031893035.1. Classification (NCBI taxonomy): domain Eukaryota; kingdom Metazoa; phylum Arthropoda; class Insecta; order Coleoptera; family Scarabaeidae; genus Dermolepida; species Dermolepida albohirtum. Next base: position 89,248 of record JAVIWB010000295.1, on the reverse strand, counting down.
TTCTATATGAAATTAAATGTAATTTTAAGTTAGTAAGTTATAAGTTTCCAAAATAATATCAATAAACTCGTTAGATGATGTGAAGAATATACAACTCATATTCAAATTCTTATCATTTATATCTCATCATTTATTCCATGGGTGTTCCTTGAGGGTTGAATTAACAGTAAAAATCTTATTGCATTATTCCTGTTCTTTTGATAAATCGAAATGACTTTGAATAAAACTTTGAATGAAATTTATTTATCTAATGTGTGAAAAAATGTGAACGATGATGAAAGTAATAGCATATAATTTTACAAATATAAGAACTACTGGGTTACTTTGTTTATATTTACAAGTGGAATATAGTTTGTATAGAAAATAAAGCCAATGATATTTCGGAAATGCAAAATAGTATAAACAAAAACTTTGTTTTCTCGAAACATGTAATGCAAAAGCCAATACATTCACTCGCCATTATTGTCTAGAGTTTTCTGATAACTTGTGGACATAGTGCTACCAAAGTTTCAGCATAGCTTAGAGGTAGTTATTTTCATATTTTGCATCTAAACATTTTCGATTGGAGCCATCTGACGATTAAAAATGACGATCCATTACAATGTTATTTTCCTCCTTCCAAATCATACAATTCCAACTTTAAAAGTTGACTTGTATCGTACTAATTATTATATGATATGATTAATCATACGGCATTGCCATTTTCAGAACGTTATGGTAATAAAAATTTGATGCAAATCCAACAGACTGACAATCCTTGTTTTATTATCCTCTTGCACTTATTATACCTGCTAAGATGTCATAAATCGTGGCGTAAAATGAAAGGATCATATAAAATTATTACAAATGTCAGAGCAGTAGAGGTATTAAACATAATTTAAGGCAAGGGAATCGTCAATAGTATTTAATGCACAGTCTGTGGCAGAGAAAACTTTTTAAAAATATTAATTCTTAGTGGCGCCATCTGTTAAAAAAATATGCGTCGGTAAGGTAGATCTTTCACCAATGTTATGTCAAAATATCATGACATTTGCATCATTAGAAGCAGAGGAATTGTGCATAAAGTAATTGTGTGTATTTGGCATTGGTCGAAAAATGAATTTTGAACAAAGAACAAATATCAAGTTCTGTTTTAAACTCGGTAAATCGTTTACTGAAACGTTTAATTTCATGAAACAATGTATGGTAATGCGTGTTTATCATTTACAAGTGTCTATGAATGGTATAAACGATTTAAAGACGGTCGTTCGGACATAAATGACGACGAACATCCTGTTGCAAAAAAATCTGTGGCTACGGAAGGTAATATCGAACTTGTCCGTGAATTTATCAGAAATATAATAGAAATACTTCCAAAGATTCAATACATCGCATTTTGACATAACATTTGGAACTGAGAAAGATTTGTGCAAGGTTTGTATTACACAAACTAACTGAATTCAACATTGTACACACTTGATTAAAAACAAGAAAGGACGAAAACTTCAGGCATTCTATTGTAACTGGCGGTGAGACGTGGTGTTTTCAATATGATCCAGAGATCAAGCGTCAAAACTCTGAATGGAAGCATCTAAGCGAAGAAAGATCGCAAGGAAAGCCGTTTGGAGAAGTCGAAAGTGAAGACGATGTTGATTTGTTCTTATGATTCGAAAGGCATAGTGCACAAAGAGTTTGTACCAACTAGTCAAACAGTCAATGCTGTATATTATCTTGGTGTTATGAAGCGCCTTTTGGCGTGTATTCGTTGTGTGCGCCCTCAATATCGTGAAAATGGTAGCTGGCGTTTGTTACATGACAATGCACCATCTTATCGCTCAACGCCTATCACTGATTTTCTCACTACAAATGCCATTTTGACTATCAATCATTCACCGGATTTGGCCCTCTGTGATTTCTATCTATTCTCCAAACTACATTTGTCGATGAAAGGACAGCGTTATGCCGACGTCGAAGCCATTAAAATGGCGTCGACAGCGCCATGTTAATTGACTGTGCAAAATATTGTATTGAAGCCGATGGCGACTATTTTGAATAAAATAAATGAATTTGACCAAAATAGTAAGCTTTTGTTTTTATTTTAAAAAAGTTCGGTTTTCTCTGCTACAGACTGTATTATAATTGCGATAAAACATTTAGAAAAAATGGGTTTTTGTAGTCAAAAATATGAACTTTCAACTTTGGAGGTATAATTACCTCTATAAAAGACAATATTTGTATGCCATATTTATAAGTAGCAATATCTTTCTCAGTGACTGCTGTGCTTTTTGGCGAGTTGTCAGGTGAAATATCTTGAGTAAATATTTCTTAGTTTTACTTAACTTTGTGTTATTATTAACTATATTTGTTTGTCTGAAAGAATCCTATTATTCCGTTAGATATTTAGAAAATAATATACAATAATTTCAATTTTTTGATATAGGCATTTTTTAAGGTAAACCTGAAGAACCCATAGGGGAGGAGGAAACAGACGATACAACATCAACAACTGTAAGCAACAAAATTGTTTTGGAAGCGTTTCTGAATAATTTGGCAAACTGCGTCAATAGAGAAATGATTGATAATGCAGCTATAGATTTTTTACTCACATTGAATACAAAACATAATCGTAAAAAATTGGTTAGAATTTTATTTGGCGTTAATCGTACAAGATTAGATTTGTTACCGTTTTACGCGCGATTTGTTGCTATACTTTATCCTGCTCTGCCTGAGATCAGTAATGAATTATGCCAAATGCTTCGTCAAGACTTTAAGTATCACGTACGTAAAAAAGATCAAATCAATATTGAGTCAAAGATAAAAGTCGTTAGGTATATAGGTGAACTTGTAAAATTTAGTTTATATTCCAAAATTGAAGCACTTTATTGTTTGAAAGTATTATTACATGAGTTTGCACATCATCATATTGAAATGGCCTGCAATTTACTGGAGGTGTGTGGAAGATTTTTATTTTGTCATCCAGAGTCACATCAAAGAACTAAAGTGTACCTTGAGCAAATGATGAGAAAGAAATCAGTAATGACTTTTGATTCGCGTTATGTTACTCAAATTGAAAACGCCTACTACTATGTTAATCCTCCAGATATAATAACAGTTGCTAAAAAGGAGAGACCGGTTATGCACCAGTTTATTAGGAAGTTATTATATCAAGATTTGCAAAAAAATAATACTGATAAAATTTTAAGATTAATGAGAAAACTTGACTGGAATAACGAAGAAGTAGCTGCTTATGCAGTAAAGTGTCTTACCGGAGCACATAATATGAAATATTTTAATATCAGGTTTGTAAAATTAATGAAATTTTCTTTCTCACTACAACATTTTATATATACATATATATGAACTCGAATTTTATGTATTTTACATGCCAATAATGTTATCAGTTATGACGTCATGTACACTTTTAATGAAATGGCATATCTTTTATGTTAGTTTTGGACATAATTTTTAAAGCCTTTTTCAAAAAACCCACACTTAATGTCTTTACCTTTCACAGTTCGTACTTTTTGGAAAAACAGGGATATCTATAACAAATTGTAAAAGCTGCTAAAATTGAAAAATGAACTTAATTTATTAACTGTCGTACCAATTGTTCAAAATGTTCTCCATCAACTTCTTGACACAGTCTCAATCGTCGAAGGAATTCATTTCTAACATTTTGTTTAAAATATTAGGTATTATTCTCCTCATTTCTATTGTAATTCATTCTTTTAAATTATTTAAATTAATAAGCTTTCTTATAATAACTTTTTTTTATTTTTGAAATAAGCGCATGGAAAGAAATCCATTGGGGTTAAATCTGGAGATCTAGCTGGTCTTTCCAGATAATCTCGTCTTCCGATCCATTTTAAAAAAAAACTTGCGAATAAATAATCTCGAATAGGATAAGCATAATAAACTGGTGCCCTATCCTGTCAAAACTAATGGCGTGATTAGAAATGTCTGGATCTTTTGGATTCGGATATAAAGTTGCTAACGTTAAAATCTGATTATGCTCGCCCAAAGTTGACTTTTTATTAGCGTCGGGTGTGATGGTAGCACTGCTATTGGGGCCCAATATCTACAGGCTTGAGGAACAATATATATTTGAAGATAAACATATCCGTTTACAGTAAATTTAGACTCGTCAGAAAAAAATGATGTTTTTTGAAGATACAACATGTATATCAATCAAGTACGTAATTTGCTCACAAAATTAATTTCAGTAGTTTCGATCACCCTCTGTTGAATGTATTGACGTTTATATATAATAGATGAAGTTCATTTTAATACGGTTGTTTGCCTGATATCAGTATCTGCATTTATTTGATGTGCCGAATCTGTAGAATTTTCTTGAATATGTAAAAGGATATGAATTTTTACATTGTCTTGAATAAACAAATTTCGATTGACTTGACTAAGGTTTTACGTGGTTATATTTCCAGAACTATACTTTAATTTTATATATAATTTTTTGTCAAATGGGTGGTAAGTTTGTGTGTTCTTTACGGAAAAGTTGCACTACTTCTTATGAGATATTCGATGAAAACGTTACGACTTTCAATTCGCAACGTTTTCATTAAATATCGCATTTTGCAAAATTAATAATAATATAAATGACAGAAGATTGTCACAATGTCACTATTAACAATAACATGGACTAAGGAAACGATGTAAAAACAAATGCATATTTTAATATTTCCTCTTACATACAGTAAATGTAGCTACAAGTAAAAAAAAACAAAAACATTTTAAAAAATATACTCGTACTGATGATGTTTTTTTGCTGACATCACTTTACGTTGACAGTATCAGAATACCGGGAATGTAGTATTTAGAACTTTCAGATATAATGGATGGACGTGTACTGCAATGTTTTGACAACAACTATTGTCAGGATCACTCTTTGACACTATTTTAAACATTTTGTTCAAATATATATGTAAAATTTAAAAAATTTTATCAGCATTATAGGTAATATATAATAGATATTAAGCGTGTCATAAAAATACACAATTCCATTAAAAAATGCATACGACGTAATAACTCAGAAACTGGCGACATCAGAGGCACATAAAATATATAGAATTCAACGCCACTAGAACAATTTGCTTACCTGTTCCAGCGTTTTTGTGAAATATTTACGGTTTTCGAATTACTTAATTTATTCTATAAGAAGTTTCCGTACTATATATGTACATATATTGACATTGATAGTTTTAACTTGGGATATACATATCAAAAAGTACTGTTTATTATGCCATTATTTTTTATATAAGACTGTGTTTTTAAAACATAAATTTTAATTAAAGAGAACAACCGAAATTCTTTGTCAATTCTTTGACTGTCGATATTTGAGATTACTTAAACTTTATTGTATTCATTATCGTATTTTTCACTAAATTTTTAAAAATGTGTTGTTACAATGGAAAGTTCAACATTTCCGTTTTCATAGGACATGCACTCTGTATTTTAGACATGCAAAGAAACATATATTAGGTGCGCAATTAAGTTCTCGCTGTTTTTCAAGAGATGGCTCCAGTAGTAAGTGCTGGTCGATTGTGACATAACCAAAACGTCATGAACCAAGCTTAGACATATGGTAAACAAACCGCTTTGACACATTAGTGATTTTGTTTTTGCGTCATATACTTTTGGTTGTGTGAAAATGTCTGATTTTGTGCCAAATAATCGTCATTTGCGGGAAGTGTTGTTTTTCTTCTTTAATTCGAAGAAAACGGCGGCTGAAGCGCATCGAGAACTTAAAAAAGTTTACAGAGATGCTGCTCTAAGTGAAACAACATTCCGTGATTGGTTCCGTCGCTTCAAAGACGGTGATTTCGATGTTGACGACCGTTCGCGTGAAGGAAGACCAAAAATCTTCGAAGACGCTGAGGATCCGTGCCAAACGCAAAAAAAACCTTACTTCAGCATTAGGAGTTACCCGCCAGGCCATTTCCCAGCGATTGCATGCGTTGGGAATGATTCAAAAACAAGGAACTTGGGTTCCTTATGATTTGAAGCCAAGAGACGTTGAGGGTCGTATTTTCGCCTGTGAACAACTGCTCCAGCGGCAAAAAAAGGAAGGGTTTTCTTCATCGCATCGTTACGGGTGATGAAAAATGGATTCATTACAACAACCCAAAGAGAACAAAATCATGGGGACTGCCCGGTCATGCTTCTACGTCATCGGTTCGGCCGAATATTCACGCTGCTAAGGTTTTGCTGTGTATTTGGTACAACCAGGGCGGTGTTATTTGTTATGAGCTGTTGAAACCGAACGAAACCATCACTGGGCATCAATTGATGCACTGCGCGAAAATCGGCCACAATACGAGCAGGGGCACGAAAAAGTGATTCTACAGCATGACAACGCTCGGCCTCACGTTGCCAAACCCGTTAAAACCTACTTAGAAACGCTCAAATGGGAGGTCCTACCCCACCCGCCATACCCCCAGATACTGCGCCGTCCGATTATTACTTGTTCCGCTCGATGGCACATGGTCTGGCTAATCAGCAGTTCCGCTCATATGAAGACATCTCAAAATGGCTTGATTCGTGGATAGCCTCAAAAGACGAACACTTCTACCGTGACGGTATTCGAGCTCTGCCAGAAAGATGGGAAAAAGTTGTCGCTAGCGATGGGCAGTATTTTGAATGATCCATTTGTAAACATTTTTTCACAATAAAGTTGCATTTTCTTCAAAAAAACAGCGAGAACTTAGTTGCGCACCTAATACATATATATTATATATATATATATATATATATATATATATATATATATATATATATATATATATATATATATGTATATATATGTTTCTATAACAATTTGGATTTTTCAATTTTCGATTAGAGTTTGCATTTGTTAAAGCAAATTTTTTTATAGTTTGATATTAATTATCCTATCATTTGACACATTTTTTTTCCGGACTGAAAGTATTGTTCTCTAATTATTTGGACAACATTTTTATTAATTTTAGAATTTCTCGCGTTGTGAATTATTACAATTATGAAAATACATATATTTACTTTTCCTAACACCTATTTACTTTTGTAGATGTTTAGCAAACTTATTAGCTGGTTTGGTGTCCTTTCAGGAAGAGGTTGGCACTAGAGTAGTAGACGGTGTATTAGAAGATATTAGGCTTGGCGTTGAAGTAAATTTGCCAAAATTTAATCAACGCAGAGTTGCACAAATTAAATATCTGGGAGAATTGTATAATTATAGAATTGTTGAAAGTGCTGATATTTTTAAGGTAAGTTTATTATACATATATATGTTATTTCGTTAATTTTTTTGTTAAAGAACTTTTCATAATTCTTTTCGTTACTTCATTTATTTTTTTTGTAATTTCAATTTAATTTTGGGCATATTTAACAAACTATATAAAAAGAGTTTAATCATGCGGGCAAATTAAAAAGCATATTATAGTAGAAATAATTACAATTATAAAGTTGTAAATGTTATTAAAACAACTGTGTATTGGCTAAAGTAAAGCGTTTTGACCCTGTGAAGCAGATTACCGTGTTACCCAAACATTAATAATAAGTGAAAAAAACATGATTTAAAAGTTGTCCCTTGAGATGTATTTTAACATTTTAATACATGCAAAATGTGATTGATATGGAATGTAACAACATCTTAACACCATAAATAGATTAGTGAAAAGGGATTAGATATGTATGTAAATTTGAGTAAAATAGTGATAGAATAGAACTAGATAAAAAATACTTATAAATGAATTCCTTTATGCAAGTAGTTACTTACTGTCATGATAGACTTACAAATTTTGTTACAGGTCACTAAAATGATGCTTTCAGTAACCTAATTAATTTCAATATTCCTTTAATTTCTAAAAAAACAGTGAACTATTACTCAAAAAACAAATCAATAATATCTTAAATTTATATTTAAGAATATCCCTACTAAAAGGCACAATACATTCTATTCTTGATAATACTTTATGTTTTAATTATGCAATAAGGAACATACATATGTACTTATGTATATAAAACAATAATTACCAAAAAGCCAGAAAAGGAAAAGGGTTTTTAACGTAATGCATAATAGAAATAGATGAGTTGAGCTTAGCATTAGCCCAACCAATTTACGAAATAATTAAATCCATTATAAAAACCAGTCTTATGACGAGGTTCATGTTTCATAATAATTCTCTCACCTATGATTCATTATTCACTAAATTTTGTATAAATTTCAGTAAAAGTATCTAAACACTAAACTATACCCTCATAAGTGAGCAACACATAATTAATATTATACAATAAGACACTAGCGACAGAAGGAAAGAGGTCTATGGTCTCAATGCCGAAGAAAACTGCTACCGAGCAGCAGATTGCCTGCTCGGTAGCAGTTTTCTTCGGCATTGTTTGGTTGTATAACCTGCAACGTCATACGTTTGGGCTGTATTTTGCATACGCCCCTGTATATTTTGGTGGTAACAATTCTGTAACTTTTAACTTTATCTAATTTTTATATTCTAAGCTGATATAATATGAGTTATTATTTCATAAATTGCTCTGTATTTGATTCTGGCAGTACGGTTCCGTCTCAATGCATATTAATAGGCAAGGTTATCTTGTTTAGTTGCTTATTTATTTTTCTGGGGAATTTTCATAAAATAATAATGTATTCTCATGGTTATGTATATTTGATGCATGTCAAATTGTTTACCTTAGGGTTACATTTAAATTAATATAATTTTACTTTCAATTATTTTGATGTTCTGGTGAATTATATTTAAGTTGTATGCAGTTTTGAGAATTATTTGTTTATTAGGATTTATTATCCTTTTCAAATGGGTAGCGCAATCTAGTTTTATAGTTTTGGATTCCTATTATGCATGAAGGTCACGAATATTTGATTTTTATCTTTAGAAGGGTAGTTAATGGAATTCCATTTGTACATTGTTTTGTAATTGGTCTTTCAGCCATTTTATACCTTTGTTCTAATTCTGTTTGATGTTGATGCTTCCCTCTCTCTTTTTTTTGTGTCGTGTACATGAGAGATAGCGTTTAATATGAAATTAGGGTAGAATATCACTTGATTCGGTTTATTAAAGAGTAGATTCATACAATCACGTTGATGTGGAATAAAATCCTCCATCTTGGAAACATAAGTTCTTTTAATCCCAAACACGATCATCATTCTTTCTGATTCTCTTTTCCATCTTAAGAGAGTCCATGCACCTGGTGTAATCCATGTATCTGATTTATTCCACGTGTTCCGTATCTTCACAGGTTGGAAACAAATATTAATTGTGATACTCCAATACAACTCCATCGGTTGCTTATCTAAGGTAACCTTAGTATTTATTGTGAGGGAGGGATTCTCTGCCGTCAAGAGACGGAATTAAAATTAAGCGTTGTACAATAACTTATGATTTATAATGTCAATTTCTACATATATATATAAATAAAGTACAGGTAAGTAGTGAAGAGAAATTAATAAATCGATTCTTTTAGTTAATTATATTATATATACTACTGTGGGCAAAAAATAGTAAGACTTTGTTCATAATTTTTAAATTCTTAATTTATTCTTCCAAATCTATTTCGTCCCCCTCAAAGTAATCCCCCCTGACCCCAATACACTTGTGCCAACGTTTCTTCCAATTCTCGAAACAGTTGTTAAAGTCAATTTCAGGAATAGCCTTCAATGCGCGTAGCGATTCACGTTTAATGTCTTCAATTGACTCAAAACGGTTTCCCCGGAGCGGTCGTTTGAGTTTGCTGAATAGCCAGAAGTCACATGGAGCTAAATCAAGCGAATACGGTGGTTGCGGCACGATATTGGTTGAAAATTTGGCGAAAAACTCACGAAGAATTAATGCAGTATGCGACGATGCATTATCGCGGTGCAAAAACCAAGAGTTGTCGGCCCATAATTCTGGCCTCTTTTTACGAATAGCATTGCGCAAACGACGCATAACACTCAAATAGTACTCTTTGTTGACAGTTTGGCCGGTCGGAAGGAATTCGGAGTGCACCACACCTCGATAATCGAAGAAAACTGTCAATATAACCTTGATTTTTGACTTGCTTTGACGTGGTTTTTTGGGCGTCAGCTCACCTTTGATACGATATTCGGCAGATTGATCGTCTGTTTTCGGGTCATAAGCGTAGATCCAAGTCTCATCTCCAGTTATGATGCCTTTCATTTTGTTTTGATAGTCGGAAAGCATTGTTTCACAGACGTTAACACGACGCTGTTTCTCGAAAAATTGAGTGATTTTGGAACAAATCGTGCTTTCACTTTTCTTAGCCCCAAATGATCTTTCAAAATGGTTTTCACTGATCCTTCCGATATTCCAACGATGCCAGTAAGGTCTCTGACTGTTAATCGTCAATTCTCAAGCACCAATTTCTTGATTCTATTGACGTGTTGATCATCTGTTAATGTACCAATTTGTACCAATCAAAAACACTTGCTCACGACAAACAATTATCACCGAAGGTCTTTTGCAACATTCTGAACGTTTCGGTACCAGAAATTTGATTCCGTACACAAAATTTAGTGGAACTTCTTTGTTGAATAATTTCACTCATTGTAAAAATCGCCGAATGCACTTTTTGTACTTCAGAAAGACAAGCGTATACTAAACACTAATGATTATTTTGATGTGACATTTGGCACAGATGTCATTGACAGTCATACCAACCTAGAAAAAAATATTTCGACGAATGGGTTTTCGCGCGAAATTTAAATTAAAAAGTCTTACTATTTTTTGCCCATAGTAGTATATATAATTATAATTATTAATGAAAAGTATTCTATATATGAACCGTCTATCTATTGTGAACCAGCTATACTATCTATCTTAAATGAGATTGTGTGTCACGTTTCATATTATTAAGAGTTAATATATTTTTCTGTTTATGTGATGTATATATTAAAACGCTTAATTGTTATTGTTACTCTGGGGTTTATTTCTTCCATTCTTATACGACTTTTGCTCCTATAACTTGTTAGGTTCTCGTTATATGTAATGTGTAATAACTTCAATAAAATGTCTCGAATTACTGATGTTAATTATGTGAGTTCTAATTCCTTCAAGTGTTTACTTTGCAATGTAATTTTCTATTGTATCAGAAATCTTATCATTTTGTTTATTTTATTTTAGTTTATTAGTATAATTACATTTTATTTCTTTGTTCTTTTTTGTACCAACTGTAATAATCAAATAAACTTGTTGTGCGTTAATGAAAATCAACTTTTCCTGCCATTACATCGTTCATTAATTAGCAGAAAATATCCTTTATGTATGTTGAAATGCAATGGAAGAGGCATTAGTGCAGATTTATTTGTAATGAGACTTGAGTTTAGACTTGAGTAGAAATGTGTTACTGCTCAATAAGAACGCCCTAATATTCCAACCTGAACATAACAAAATTTACGAACTGCCTTCGAACATTCTCGTTACAGTCTAGACACTTTTCCGCGTCATTCTTTCATGTTTAGGAAACTCGGGGAAATGCTGGAAAGTAAGCAGAATTAGCTATGGATGGACATACTCTTCTTTCTATGACACGGAAATGGTATATTTCTGATATTGAAAATTAGTCAATTATTTTGTAATTCTTGTTGTTTTTTCAACAAGATGACTAGTGAGTACAAGAGAATTGCAGTTATTAAATTTTTCAATATTAGTTTAAGTGTAAATTAAAGTGACAATTGCATATGTATGTGATATTTATGGATAAGAAGTTGCGAGCTGTATATATGTATCTACAAATGTTATACAATTTTGTCTTTGAAATATTTTTTCTCTGACAAACTTGTAAATAGAATATGCTCAAAAGAAATATAATGCAAATACCGCATTTATAATTTCTATTTACAGATCCATTTTATTTATTTAAATTTAAATTTAGCGAGTAATAATCATAAATATCCATTCAGGAAATACAATTTTTAGTATCAGAATCCTACTTGAAAATAAAAATTTTCAGTAGTTTTTTCAAACTCTATAAACAGTTTATTGGAATTCATTTTGAAAATTGAATAGCGTTGCAACTCTAAACTTTCTATTAAATTCTTCAAAAAGTTGTTAAAAACAATAATCATTTTGCAGTAACAATTATTTATATTTATTGAAGTTAGTCTTATTAAACATTATTTTCTTTGTATGTTCAAGGTATTGTACTCCTTAATTACTTTTGGTGTAACCATGGATCATAATAATTATTCTAATTTAGATCCACCGACTCATTTATTTAGGATACGACTAGTGTGTGTTTTATTAGACACTTGTGGTAAAAAAAATTAAGCATGTTATCAATAATTTTTTAAAAAATAACTTATAGGAATGTACTTTAGTAGTGGTAGCAGCAAACGACGATTAGATTATTATTTAACATTTTTGCAAGCCTATTATTGGTTTAAACATTCAGCATGGGGCGATGCATTTCCACCTCCATTAGAGCACTTATATAAAGATACATTATCGAATTTACGGCCAAAGTTAAAATTATGTCAAAGTTATGAAGAGGCGCAAGCAGAGGTTGAAAATATAAGAACTCAATTAGACATAGGTACTAATATCGTGTTAAGAGATAATTAGATCTGATATAATTGTTCTGCTATGTAGATCGTTTGATTGGTGGCACGAATGAAGGCAACAAAGATGAAAGTGTACTAGAAAGCATAGCCGAAACTGATAACGAAGATATTGGTGATGATGAAGCATCTGAAGGTGTAACAGGTCCAATTACTGACGACGCAACTGAAGATGATACTGCAGATCAGGGATCTGATGATGAAGGTATTTTGTTAAGTATATATATTTTAGAGAATTAGTTATTGATTATTTTTGGAGAAATGATATGTAACGCCTTACATACAGTTATTAATATTCGTTCTTTTCAAAAATACATTTCGGAGAAAAACAAACTAAAAAAGTAGATCTATACTTTTAATTTTTTAACTAGTATTTCATGCAACCGGGTGTTAGGGTTTGTTCGGTTGTATGTAATATGAAATTTTAATTAGAAAATTATAATGTTTTTCTCTTTGAATTTAGACAACTATTTAATTATCGTTCCACACGGAATTTATTGTAAAAGTTTATAAATGTCAAAATATTTTATATTGCACTGTCGATGAAAATTATGTTCTTTTCTGAACTGCAAATTGCATAATACTTAAAACGACCTTCAGTGATTGCAAATATTTGCAACAGATCAGTCGATTTAAGAGTATTGACGATGGAATTTGTTTGCGTTGCATTGAAATTGGACAATTAAAATCCGACTTTAACGTAAATACGCGTATTCGTTTGTTTGCAATTTTGAAATAAAATACTACATTTCGTAGCTTTCTATTTTCTCTCGCTGCCCTGTAATCGACAGTAATGTTGTAACGTCCTGTCCTGCGGTTAATAGGACAAAAAGGGTAAATTACCTATCTAGCGATCCTCTCACTTAACTTTCAGCTAGCTCCAAATAGAATTGGAGAGTGGGGGGAAGGGGTTCCCTGTCAATACGATGTAATAGGACGCTACAATATTGTAACTCTGAAAGCCTTTCTGCCAATATTGAAGCAATGGATCAACAAAATACATTCGTTTTCCCTGTTAATTAGTATCCCCAATGACAAGGATCACTTGTGCAAATAAAAGTTTCTTTTCTTTTTTTTCACAAGGAATGTTTAAGCTAAGCTCTACACAAATTTGTTGAGCGATCACCATTTTAATTGACAAAGTATAGAGTTTGGTAATTAATTTCAAATAAGTATTTAAAGCAAGTTATTATAATTGAGTTAACTATAAGATAATAATTTCTATTGCCCTTAGATTATACAATAATACATGTGCCACTAATTGGACCTTTCTGAATAACAACAATAGAGCACACAAACAAAATCATTGCAATGAATTTTACATCATCAAAAAATTCAGCTTTCGACTGAGTACTAATTACTTTAAATACTGAACTGTGGTTTACTAGAAACACTAGTTTGAATGCATTACAAGAAACAAAAACGAAAACAGTTAGCTAACTGCTTGTCAACGAACAAAATAAACACTTAAATGTTAACCGTGCAACGAGCCCTTAGTTAATTAAAAATGCACACAGGAGTGTAAGCCATAACTGGGTGTAAATACTGAGTTGTTAATTAGAAGAGCCTTAGTTGCCAAAGCCAAGGCGCTTTCTAAATTACTAGATTGTCTATCGACACAAAAGTTAAGTACTGAATTTGCGAATACATAAATTCTTCTATTAAGTTGTCTGGCTTTAATAAACTTTTATTCTGCTCAAATAATTCTACTTTCTACGATATTAAATAGTCTTGAACCAACTGGTATATATATAAAAGAAGAAGATTGTACGAATGTTTTTATCCCAAGTATTAGTTCGTCAATAAACCTTGATGAAACTGGTCAAATGTCTACGTTATCCCTTGAGTGTTTTGATTAAGCTCTGTCTTCTCAATTTGATAGGCGTGGTATTTCACATAAACCTTCACTGCGTCGGTATCTTAAAAAACCCTCCAGTTACCGTTGAGGTAACAATAACACTAAATTGCGTTTCTTCCATAAAATAAGCCACCAACTTTGAATTTTGGTATGCAATGTGTAATTGAGTTTGTTTTTTATCAACCGGGTCTAACTACCCTATTATAAGGTCGATAAAATTACATAACCTGCTTATTCAAATCCAACTATGGTCGATAGGAAAGTAATTAACTCTTTCCACACAATAAGCCTGATTACTTAATCCAAAATTGAATCACTAAAATGGCGTAAGAGAAAAAACGTGTATTCTCTTTGAAATCTGATGTAGAAGAGGGAGATACGAGTACGCCATTTTTTTTATAATCACAATTATCAACAAAAAGTGAATGCTAAGATTATGGCTAGTTAATTACAAAACCACCGGGAAATATTCAACAAAGTTTCGGTGAAATCTATATACTAAAATCAGTCGTATTGATTATTAATTACGGCGGACAGATATGAGAGGGCGTTAAAAGTACCAAAGAACAATGAAAATATACTCCAATTACAAAGACTAAAATTATGTTTGTAACGTACATGATGGTTACTTTAGGCATAATTTGTAGACAATTGTTATTTTTATGTTTGAAGATGTTTTTTCATTTATTAGTTTTTTTGAGCTCTCTGATCGAATTATTTATAAAAATTATCATTGCTTATTAAAATGTAAGTTAAAATTTCACCAGCTAAATGCGTTAAAAGTTTTGAGAAATTATAGATTTCTTTAGTTTTTTCAAAAAGAAGCTATTTTCTATCGAATACATTTTCCGAAATAGGTAATTAATTTTCTTAATTATATGTGTATGCGGTAAATCAGATGTGTTTTTTATATTCGCGGCTTCTGTACATTCAGTAACTTTAGGCACCCCCATCTTTTCCAGAGTTTAAAACAATTTTTTTGTATTGTCTACTGCGCTAACTTTATAATTAATGCTACATACTCCTCCTCACTTATCGTAATCTTGGTATATTTTTGGTAACTTTCTAAATTATTATTCGCAGATTCCTTTCCTTGTTGTATATATTATTGTACAATATTGTATAATACAGCTTACCTGATAGACATGATTAACAGTATTAGTTTTTGTTTCACCAAAGAATATAATTGCATTGAACTTTCTTTGTTAAACTTGGTTAATTAATAGTCGTGACGCATTTAAATAACGTTATTTATTAGCGGAATTTAAAAATCCGTATAATTTTACCTTTATCTCGAGATTTGAACTAGATGTGCATTTGGAATGTGGATTTTTTGTAGACATTGACGTTTTCAAAGTTATTTTTGGCATTAAATTAAAATAAATATGTTGCACTTGTAATAACTAAAAATGTTATAAATCACTTCCTTTAAATAACCAAAAACGAATTTCTCCTTTTAAAGGATTAATTAACTAATTATTAAACACACAACAAAAGTTACTATATAAATAAACAATAAATAGGTTTGCTTTAAACAATAAACTTGTTGATTTAGTATCTTAAAATACATACTGTTTATATTCTAGAAAGTATAGTTAAACAATTTTTTAAATGAAATATAATATTGTTTGTTACAATTTAATTAAATTTCTTTATTGACATTAATACAAAACAATTCAATGTTCTTACATCTTACTAATCGTTAAAAAAATTAATCTGTTGTAAATTTCTCATATACTCCCCTCAGTAAATTTTTTCGATAAACTAAAAAATTGTATTTTTGTATATCTAGCTTCTATTGTTACTGTATTTATACCATAATTCACCACAACGTTCTGATACCGACAAATTTCTAGATTGATAAACAATTTATTGCTACCATAAAATTGTTGTTGAACTGCTGAAATAAATAATTCAAAAATTTCCCCCTGGAATTAATTTTCGAACTAGAGTTTCTACTTATATTTGATATAATATTCAAACTACAATAAAAATAATTGATTGTAAAAAATGATTAATATGGGAAAGTAGTATTACACTATTATTTTTCCTGTCAGTTTGCATGTAATTTGTTTGTGAATTGATCCAATTATTAAACATCTTAGTACATAATCTGCATATTTAATCATTTAATTAAACATCCTGAAAACCAACAATATATGATACAGTTTCTTGGAGTTCAGTGAATTCTGATCTTTTCTTTCCAAACCATATTTTCTCATTAAAAAGACATCAATTCTGATAATTATATTCTCTCAATTTTTTATACACAAATTGCGTAAGCGCAATTATTTTATTAGTAAACAATAAAATTTTGTTAATGAACTGCCTGTGATTTTGTTCAGCATTGCGATTTCCAGAATTTTGTTATATGAAGTTGGTCTTAGAGAAATACGCAGTAATTATTTATAATAAAATGGGTTTAGTTTGCACTGTCTAGTAAAACTTCGCACATTTACCACTGCCTATTGACATCTTCAACTACCATCATCGCAGTGACCAACAGAATTTTTGCAGGAAGTGTGTTTACCACATACATGTACTTACAGAAATTATGTATTTGTGACTGATCACATTGTCTTTGAATATTTTTTGTATTTGTTCGTGTAGATATGGTGTTGTATCTATCAATGTGTATCATGACAAATGTTGATTTGCATTGAGCTTAATTTTGTGACGATATTAAATAATTTAAACGTAGTCTGAACCGCTAACCGTTCGTACAACTATTGAATGATTTCGCTTCAAGAGACTTATTTTCTCTATAAATGCAAAAACACTTCTAGTGTTGGCAACCGTTGTGTGTCATTTGGTTTATTTAATTCTTATTGAATGATATAGTTTTTGAGTTATAATGTAATCCCAAGAGCCTTTAGGCACATTTATAAATTTTAACGAACATAAATGCTGATTCGTATCAGATACTAAACTTCTACGATTACTTGCAGATTGCTTGGTTATGACTAGTATGTGAAATAATGCTTTATTATGAGCATATACTATCTACCTACTGTCTGTTGTTATAGTAAACTATAACCACAATTGCATCAATAGTCTTTGCTGCCTTATTTGTTATGATTTTAAACCGTAAAATGTTTGTATACTAGATAATTTTTAATTTACTAAGCTTTTAAATACATCCCAGAAATTCTGACCAATGTTGATAATTGCCTCTAAAAATTATATATTTATTGTTGATAATTCGATTTGCTGCCAAGCGACGCCTCCGTTGGTAAATTCGGAGTATATTCGCAAAATCTTGTATCCGATGCTGTTGTGTTTTTTAATATTTTTGGTATTTGATTCTTCGCATTAAAATGTGATACATAGAAACTATACCTATCATTTTCATACATTATGCTCCTGCGAAAGGGTTTCTAAACAGGCATTCATAAAATTTAAAAGATACTATACTTAATAACTACACGTAACTGCTTTAATTGTTCTTTAGTAATTCTTGGCATAATTGGCACAAAACATATTGATTTTAGGCGAATCTCCTACATGTTAATGGCTGCATGTGGTTTCTGTAGACCCCAAATTCGAACATTGTTTGTTTACCAGACTACTAACATGGAAAGTCGCTTCATCACTGAACACAATGCATAGTGCGAAAGTGTTATCATTGTCAATAGCATCATGAATCTCGTTACAAAATGCCACACGTTTTCGTTTGTCATCAGGACGCAGAGCTTGTAACAACTAGAACTTGTACGGCTTCATAACCAACCGACGTCGCAAAACACAAAAATTGTTGTGGGCAATTGTAACTCCCGACTGGCACGACGGAATTGCACTTTGCAAACTCGAGAACACAAAATGCTTTCTGCTACGGAATAGCCATTTTAAACATTTTAAAACTATTAGGATCTTTAAAAACAAAATAAATGTAAACAGATAAACATACATTTTAATGCGATGTATGAAATTGTTTTTTTTATTCACACGTGGGTCCTATTGATGATACCTAAAAATAAGTGCTGCAATAGGCTGGATGCAGAACAATATTGTGTTCTGCAACCAGTCTATTGCAATACTTATTTTTTGCCATATCTTGAAAATCCAGTTTCGCAAATGTAAGTATTATAGTTGTAAGAGGTAAAAGTATAAGATAACTTGCTTTTGCGGTGAATATTCGTCTTTTAGACTGTACAAAAAATCAGAGGTTTTGTTTTATAAACTGTTAATAATGAAGAATCAGAAGTCAATTCAAATAATTTTTCATATTCCCGGTGATCCATGGATAATGAATGAATTTTTGATCCACAAGAAGTGCTCTAATTTCTTATGATATTCATTGGAAAAATACTGTGCTGGTGTTTCGCCCAAATTTTGTAAATGTGGGGATATTTCGTTATACCAATCGGTGTTAACATCAGTATTCTCTTCTTCCAAAACATCTTTCAAAACTGGAAAACAAAAGTTTTTAGCGATTCACAGGGGTAATTCAAAATATTTTAATTGGCGATTATCATATTTACATGCGCAAGGTTAAAATTGTTAAGTTTAGCAAAAATATCACTCAAGAAAGCTGCTTTAAATATCCACTGTTTGTCGTTCAAACGATTTTTTAACTCAGGAGCGTGCCTAAAAAAACTCATATACTTGTCTCACTTCAACAAATCTTTCTAATATTTTACTTGGAGGTAACCACCTTACTTCAGTATATAAAAGGAGTAACGAATGAACGTTTCCTATTATTACACATTATTTTAAACATGAATAAAAAAATCAAATTTATTATTTAACCACTTCGTTAATAACATTTTTAAAATCATGTGGCAACTTCTTGGTGGGAAGCGTTTGTCTATGAGTTACGCATACTAACGCAGTTTCTTGCAACTTGTAAATTCTGGACAGCTCCAGAAAATATCTGTAATACAGCTTTTGCACCACAGACGGGTGCACCATTTGTGCAAATCTCAATGCAGTTTTTTTGGTGGTCTTATATGGATGAAACACTTTGTAATACTTTAAAGTCTAATTTATTTATTAGAAAATACTAAACTAATAAACTAACTCGAAAAACTAGTAATTATTAACAATTGAACTGTTAATTTGTTTTTACCGTCACCCAAAAATCCATGTCCGCAGCATATTCATATCACGGTACGTTTTAGAATCTGGCGTCGTAACACCGTACATAGCTTATATAATACGCAATATCGTACCTAACAAAAAATATGTAATATTAACACCTATTATTGTATTATCAACATATGTTTATTGTTAAATAGAGCTTTTTCAGTTTTATATTAATAATTTAATTTTTTTGTGTACTTGGGTTGTTTTTCTTTAAGTAGTTTTTTTTTTTAGATATTTTAAGTGATACTGAACAAGAAGAAGGTATCGTATCAGAAACGGAAGCAATACCCAGTGGTCCACGAAGAGTTGAATGTCCTGAAGATGAAGAATTTTTAAGTGCCCTCGATAAAATGGTGTCTGAAAATATTCAGGAAAGGATGCGAGAAACTGTTAAAGCAACTAATGTGGATATTTCAGTGCCCATAGTTGTTAAATCCAATAAAAAAACCTACGATCAATTACAAGTAAGTTCTGTAAGTATACGGTCAAAATTATTTAAAAAAAAACAAGGGTAACTAAATTACTTTCTTTATTTTAGGAAAATCAAGAAAAAGAAACAAACACTATGGGATTTGTTTTAATGCTGAGAAAAGGAAATAAGCAGCAATATAAAACGTTTGAAGCAGATATAAATTCCGAACTTGCTCAAAATTTGCGTGACCAAGAATTGGCCCAGAGAGAGGAAAAACTGCGAGTGAAACGCTTAACCTTGAATATTACTGAGAGATTTGAAGAGGAAGATTATCAAGAAATGATGCAAACTCAACAACGACCAGTTACACAAAATTTGAATCGAGAAAGAAAGAAGTACCAACATCCTAAAGGTGCTCCAGACGCCGATTTAATTTTTGGTCCAAAACGTGTTCGTTAGAATTATGTATTTTATTTTTTACAGAAGCTGTTATTAAAAGACTATATATGATATATTTTTATTTATGTTGAAGGTCTTATACTATTATTATTATATTAAATTTAAAGTAATGTGCGTATCATGCCACTAATTTAATCTGTATATTAATGGAAAATAATTTTATTTTAAAATTATATAAATATGTGATTTTCTATTAAAGTTAATTTATAAGTTCATTTTCGATTTGCTACTTGCTACTCTAAATTTAAATAATTAATCAAATAATACATATCATGATAAAAATATTGCCCTCTACTCATAAACCAACGAATATATCAGTGACGAATTTTGTCATGCATTTATTATGTAATATATTAAAAAAAAACAGGTTTAGTGAGGTTATTATAACAAACGTAAATATAAATTTAAATATTATTACAGAAGCATTAGAAGAAATATAAAAATGTATATGCCAACTGATGTGTAGTAAGTATGTTTGAAAGTACGAAACTCGTTAATGTAAGTGAGAGCATATGATTTTGCATACAAGAAGAGCTCTTAGTTGCCGTAGAAGCAAGTGTGCTTTTGAAAAGAAGCAAAATAGAATGTTTTTCCACAGTATTGAACGTGGTATTTTGGTAAACAATTTACTTGATCATCAATAAGCAGATGGAAAAAGTGGAAGGTATAAAAATAATTCCCATTATTTTCCCCTCTTATGGTTGTGAGGAATGTGGCTATGTAGGAGGTTATTTAGTAATACGATTGACGAATTCGAGAGGGTAATGCGATGTTAATGATGCTATACAAAAAATCGAAACATAACATAAAGAAACTGGTGAAATTTTGCAATACATCAAATAAAAGGATATTCTGATTATTCCTTAAAATTCAAAGCCATTTTCTTGTCGACGTTGGCACGATTATTATACAATTAAGAGCTAATAGAAATATCGTGTCACGTTTTTAGTAATACAGGAGGTCCAAGAATTGAGTCAGTGTGCATTGTCTAAGAACGACCGCTTACTATTATCAATTATTTCAGTAGCCGTAGTAAAAATTATGGATCCGTATCTTTCATAGGTTTATAATTTATGAATACGCTGGGCATCTTTTAAATACATTTTTCTAGAATTTAGAATACTATGAACTAGCTCATTCTTAAGCTGTGCTCGTTTTTTTTCTTCTAACTACTTGGCTGTTTTTTTTATCCATTTTAGAAACATTAAAAATAAAAGCTCATTTTTAATACTTTAGTATTTGATTTACAGTTGAATATAATCTTATTTATAGTATGTGTATTATCTAAAAAAAGGGACAACAAAAATTCGAAACTTAATATCTCTAAGAAACGAACACAAAAAAATTAAAAAATTACTGAAATGAAGACATTGATCTATGGCTTTGGAATGGATAGCAAAGTCAGAAACATACTGAGAAGCATACAAAACTTTATAGAAAGTAAGTCAAAAATTAAAGAGGTAAACGCTAGACGCAAAATAGAAAAAAATAAAAGAATCATACAGATGGAAAACTTTGAAAAAAGATTAGAGTACTAAAAACAACCATTAACTGAAAATGATAAAGGTTATACAGTGAGTTCATTAATGATTGAGATGGAACCTTATGCAACCAAACATACACTATTGGTAGCCCTACATTCAAAATTCCCTAGACCCTAGAAATCTATAGTTTTAAAAAAATTATCCAACACACTTAATATGAAATTAAATTCAACTTACCGCTCTAACCACCAAAAATTTACCAATACTTCTGCAAATTACTGATAATTGATAACACGTAATTACAAATCAAATAAAGCAAAATGTCAAACAATTTAGTAGGGTATATAAAAGTATGTGCCCATCTATAGTATACGAGGAAGGAAAAGGTGTTAACTTGTGGGTAAATGACATAACAAAGCATTTATGGATGTTCAGACGAAAACGATTAGGCTTAGAACAAGTTGAAATAAGGTCTAGACTCTCTTGTAGCTTATTAGCATCTTCAACTAAGGAAACACCATCAGCGTAATATAAGGCAGAAGGTAAATTAAGTAACAAATCATTTATGAAAAATGAAAATAATAGCGGGTCTAGGATTGAACCATGAGGAACGCCAGATAACGAAATAAATGTTGAACTGAACCCACCATAAAAGACAATTTTCTTCGTTCTCAAGATAGGATTGTATTAACTTAAGGAGGTAAGGCGCGAAACCTTAAGAATATCATTCCAATGATAATATACGATAATCTATTATGTCGAGTGCACAAGGAAAGTCAGTATATATACAGTCAACCTAGACCTGATTGTTTATAATTTCATAAGTAAATTGCATGAAACAAACTAAATTAGTCACAATAGACCTTTCAGGGATAAGCCGTGCCGAGGTGGAGAAATATGGAATTGTATAAATATTGCTCAAATATCTTAGAATGTCATCATCCGAAGTATATTTATTCGGAAAAGAATGCATAATTTTCATCAGGGTTTCTTCATTAACTGGGTTAATCCAAAAAGTGGAGAGATCTGTGAAAATATTAATGGGATCATATATAAGGAAAAGGACAGTATACACCTCAGAAAAGTAATGTGCAAATGAATCAGCAATCTTCTGCTGATTGTCTAGTTCTCTCAAGTATTCGTATATTGCTCCAGGTGTATTCGCGAAGGGCTCTGTTTTGAGTTGATACTTTGTAGCAAACAGGAATTAAACGTTTACTTAAACTGCGAAGTCTTTTATAATAATGTACGCAACAAGAAAACTTCAATTTCACTTCACCTTGGCGCTGTCTGTCAAAGGCTCTATATAAATCAGGGATGTGTTATTTAAATGGTGGGGGGAAAGACTTTGTAACTACTTATACGCCAAAGTGCCACCGCAACGAATTCTTTTTTGGTGTGCATTTTTAAATATGATATAATAATAATAATAATAATAGCTTTATTGTAATTCGTCGAAAAGAAAGAAATACAAACGTCATGACATAGATATGTTACATATTTAATTAAAAAAAAAAAAGGAAATAAATAAAATGTATTATATCTTAAATAAATCTATGATTTATATATTCAGATATGCTATATGGTTCCAGCTCAATTAAGAGATCACGAACTCTCGATTTAAATACTGAAAATACCCTAACCTCTCTGAACGATTCGGGCAAGTGATTAAAAAATTTAATGGCAGAGTAGTGGAGTCCACTCTCCACTAAGGCAAGGCGGTGTTTAGGATAGTAGTAATCATTTTTGTGTCTTGTGGAGTAATCGTGAGTAGCGATATGCTCCTCAAACAAATGTTCATGCTTGTAAGCAAAAAGCAGGACCTCAAAAATATATATCCCAAAAACAGTTAGGAGAAAATGTTCTCTGAACACGCCCCTGCACGACTGCTCAAAATTCATGTTGTGCATTATTCTGAGGATTCTTTTCCGAATTATAAATACGCGATCCAATTCACTGCTACTACCCCAAACAGCAATGCCATACCTTACCCTGGAATAAAAGCATCCAAAATATATCATTCGTAGCGCCTGATCGCTAACGAGTTTCCTCAAGAGACGAATCCCAAAGCACACATTTGCAAGGACTTTACATAAAACATTGATATGATCCTTCCACTTTAGGAACTGATCGACCGTAACTCCCAATAAGCGAACACTACTTTGTACAGGATACAAGGAATGCCCAAGCTCCACACTGTTAGGAATATCAGTAAAATTGTTGCATCTAAACAGAATTATGTTTGTCTTCGAGTTGTTAATATTCAGGTTATTACATGACAGCCAGTTCTGGACTGTACCCAGTATAGATTCAGTGCTGACAATAACTTGATTTAAAGAATTGCCGGTGACCAAAAGCGTGGTATCATCGGCATAATTGATTGTAAGGCATTGATTATTAGGTCTGTGATCCAGATAATGAATGTCATTGAAATATAAGAGAAATAAGATGGGCCCAAGGATACTACCCTGTGGAACACCACCAGACAACATTCTCTCATCTGAATAAACATTATCACCTTTGATATTTAAGCACACCAATTGTGATCTGTTACTAATGTAAGATTTGAACCAAGAGAGGGCAGCACCTCTTATACCGTAGCGTTCGAGTTTGTTTAAAAGAAGTTTATGATCCAAAGTGTCAAAAGCTTTAGACAAATCTAACAAGCAACCACATGGTAATCTTTTGTCATCCAATGCATTGAGGACTTCGTCAGTGAAATCATATAGAGCGGTTTCAATACTCTTACCCTTGGCAAACCCATGTTGATTTTTATTAATTAAACCATGCTTTGATAAAAAATGTGTTAATCTGGAGTACGCTGCTTTCTCAAATAATTTTGAAAAACCGGTCAACAGGCTAACCGGTCTGTAATTTTCTAGATTATTAGGATCACCTTTCTTGAACAACGGAACAACCAAAGCATGTTTGAGGTAGTCCGGAAAAATGCCTGTAGCAAAGGAGTAATTAATTATATGGGTCAGGGGTCTTAAGTAGCTAGCCGAGCAACTTTTTAGAAAACTAATAGATATACCATCTCGACCGGAAGGTTTGGAGTTGCTCAATGAGTTTATGAAGGAAGAGAGTTCTCTTTCACATATTGGGAAAAAATAAAATGAAGAAGAATTATTAGGAATGCGATCAATAAATTTGTATGTCTGATTTGATGAAGAAGAGTTCTGAAGGAATATTTCGTTAAAATCACAAGCAAGACGCCTGGGATCGTCGGCCTGAGGAAAGACGTGTTTAACGTTTTTACCCGAATGAGAATTAATAATACGCCACATAGTTTTATTCTTGTTTGTGGAATTAAGTAATTGTTGATCATAAAAATTTCTTCTATCCTGATTTACGGCGTTTTCATATTGACTTTTGTAAAATGTAAATGTCTTTTTATAATCGTTATTAAAATTACATATAACACGCAATGCAGGGACATCATCTCTTAATTGAGTGACTTTTTTGGATGGTTTTAAAGAATATTGTTTATTATACACTTTTTTAAAGGAAAATAAGAATTAAAATAACTCAAAAATACATTCAAGAAGTTCAAAAATTTTAAATTTGTATCGTAGGCATCACAGTAAACATTGTTCCAATCTACACCACATATGTCATCCACAAAATTATTTATAATTGAGCGTGTGATTACGCGAGCTAATTTATAGTGTTGCTGCTTCTGACTTGTAGATGCAGATTTGCAGTAGATCACCTGAGCTCTATGATCTGAGAAACTAGTATCAATAGTGACAGTTTGACACACACGAAGAGTATCCTTTCCGAATTCCCTCATCAGTAAAATGTTGTCCAAACATGTTTCCGCGGTTTTAGAGATTCTGGTCGGCTCATTTATAAGAATCATCACTCCGAAAGATTCTAGAATATTACGAAAATATCTACTCTTAACATTACTGCTTATTAGATCAACATTGAAATCACCAGCGATAATACATGTAACATTTAGGGAATGAATGGCACTTAATAACATCTCGATTTTTATGCAAAAATCAGTAAAGGAACCTGTAGGGCATCTATAAATACATACTAGTAAAATTTCCTTTTCCTCAAACGTGAGATTAGCGCCGCAGCATTCAAAGTTATACTCAACCGCCATGCTCTCTATAAAAGGAGTTTTTACAGCTGTGAGTGTGTCCGACGTGTAAATAGCGGAACCTCCATGTATTCCAGAAATTCTGCAGTAGGACGAAACCAAAGAGCAACCCTGTAGTTTTATATGTTCTAATTTATCATCTGATAACCAGCGTTCGGTGATAAAGACTATTTTACCGTCACGAATTATATCTAATTCCACCTGAAGACCTTCAAGTGATGTTGTGAGGCACTGTACATTTTGATGATATAGCGTAAGCATAGTTTCGTGCTTAGTGCCTATGTTGACTTTATCTGAGGCTTCATCTTCCAAAAAAAAACTATTTATATAGGTTCCCACAGGCCAAAGTTGAGGGTTTTTTAGGTTTCCTAAAAGATTAGATGAAACCCCAACCCTAAAAGAAGTATATATATCTGGCCGTTTGGGGTTCATTTTTTCACATTTAAAATCGTTGAAATTATTATTTTTTAAATGTTTTTCTATATCGTCCATTGATGTGCCTTTATCCAATTTAGATAAGTACACGTACGAATAATCCACTACCGCCTTCAAATTAATTCCCTCCGCAGTGCCACGGAGAATATCCCGCTTCCCATTCCGTTTGTGACGCTTTACAACTTGAAAATCGCTCGAATTATGTGGCACAGCGTCACCCTCGTCGGCCACTGATGTAAGGCCACCGACAGGTAGCACGGCTTGTTCAATATTTTTTCTAACCACTTCAGCATAACACGTATTTCTTAATGATTTTCCCGAATTAGTTTCCGGAGTAGCGCTTCTCACACACCTCCCTCCGTTTAATACCAAATCGAAATCTTTTTCTGTGTTTATAGTTTTTACTCTTTGTGGGGTTTTTGTAGTACTGTTTTCTTTTGGTTTTGTATCACTTGTATTTAAAGATATTTTCGAAATCGTAGCGCTATCTGATATGGAAACTTTTAGTTGCGATTTTAGATTTACAAGTTCTTGCTTAAATTTGTAGTTTTCTTCACGTAGATTGTTTACCTCTTCCCGTAAATTAGAGATTTCTGTTGTTAGATTATCATTTGCTCCATTTAATTTACAAACTTCTGTTTTTAGCAAGTTGATTACTTGTTCGGTAATTTGGTTAATTGCATACTTTACTTTCATACTAACGATGTCTGCAATACTTGAGTCGATGCTTACATCTGAGTTTGTTATTTCTTCTACGTTGTTATTGTTGATATTAATTTCTAGGTTAGCCCTAGGATCACATCTGCTACAGGCCCAGTTCCTAATATTACCCGAGGTTTTGAGATCCACTAACATTTGCTCGTCCATATTCATGCAGCTAGTATGAAAAGTCTCACCACATAGCTTTGAACACATAATCGCATCGTCGTAGCGCGATACTTTCTTGAAACACGTACCGCACTTCGCCATGACATATACAATACTATAAAATAGTAATATGAATGTAATATATTTAATTAGTAATAAATTAATCAGATATCTAAATATATCTGATCAATTTATTGCTAAAAATTAGTAATAATAATAAATAGTAATAAATATAATAATAGTAAGAAAAGGTTAAAATAGCATGTATAAATATATTCATTAATGCAGAACTAATATATACATTTTTTACTTTTATCGATTTTAAATGCGCCTGCTTTTTAATTATGCTACTGAATTGATATTTTTGGTCACTCTACCATGTAAAATACAACAAAAACAATAAATGCAAACGTAAAGATTATTTTACCATAATAACGACCAGGTAGAACACAATATATTTATTACAAGGTCACCACACGAAAGCAAATCAAATATTCTACACGCTGATATAATATTCACTAATTAATTTAGACTAATCGATTAAAAAGCAAAATAAGAACAGCAGTTGTATGTACAATATGCACAATCAAACGTCGATACAAATATAAAAGGAAGGGAAAGAAAAATTATTTCAAAATCTACAAGAAAAATTGTATAGATAAATAGCAATACAATTCTAATGGACGAGCAGCGTATACTATTACCTCCTCCTTTTTAGAAGAAATGAAAAAGAATATGTAAAAGAAAAGAAAAATGAATGAATATAAAAAGGTTAATTCAATGTTATTGTAAGGTGAGGAGTTAATAATTAATAGTTGTGTACAATGAGCATCAAAAGTCCAGGACGTGTGCTAAGCTGAAAGAAAGATTATTAGTGGAATAAAACGACAGGAATGCCTTTAAAATTTTATTCACAAGTTAAATTAATTCTTAAAGCTTGAATGTGTTAAATAGAAATAGTTAACAAGAACGAGAGCAACAAATAAAATATGATGAACGTAATAGCAAAGCTGTAATAAAAGATAAGTCTGGATGTACGAAGGCTGCTAATAAAGTATAAAATAAAAGGTTAGATTAAAACGTGCACCGGGCGGTGCATATATGTACTTGCTTGTTTGTGTATATGTATATATCCTGGATCAGGAAACTGTGCTTATATTCCGCGTTCGCGAAATTAAACACGAGGTCACAAGAAGCGCGAATAAAGGTTCGCGGCACAAACACGTGACAGACGCGTGTAGTCTCAATGACGACAGAAAAACGAAGAGCGTTGTTCTCTTAGGAACTGTGGCTTTTTAAGGAACCCTTAGGTTGAGGGGCTATGTGTGCGTGTCATGTTTGAACGGACCAATGACACGAAGAATAGGCACGCTACCACTTGGGCGGGAAACGAATTAGCTACATTAAAATTGTGATTTTAATTTCAATATAAGCATTAAGCAAATTATCTACACAGAATAGTAGACGTGTATTCTGTGTAAAAGAACTACCAAATCGGGATTGGTATTTGAATCGCGAATTGCATTTAGAAATCAATATAACTAAATTGATATCGAATTCAGTGAAAAGTTGGTCATTTCAAGTACAGTCTTGGTACCTGATTTCGGTGTTTATTGCAGCCTTGACCATTCGTACGTGACTAACACAAAAGGACTCTGCATCTGAATATATATACGAGGACCGGACAAATAATGACAGTATAATAATTTAGGAATTCAAGATCGAATTGTATTTTAAATTAAATAAATTAATCTTAAAAACGATATAAAAAATTATTATATATAGAGAGTGTAACAATTCCCGCACGCGTTGGTGTCATTATTTGCGGTACGCTAATGTTAGTTTTTCAGATGAGGAATCGTTAATCAAATGCATCATTGATTTACTTTAAAGGCAAAGAAAATGCGCCCAGGATCGACTTCAACATGCTAATACTTTGCTTACTTACTCACTGTACGAGTGATTGCGAACAAAAACCTGGAAAATCGCAGGCAAGTAAGTGCACGCTCTTAAACATCAGAATCCAGTTAATTACGTTTCGCTGAATTTGAAATTGCTAGAACTTAGCAATGTAAGACAATGAAAGCAAAAACTGATCTGCTTGTTTAAGTCGCACAGGTGTTAGTCGCGAAAAAAAAATACAGAATAATATTTTGGGTATCGCTACGAAAGGGGAAAGATCGACCCTAATCTAACATTACATCACTAGCTAACTTAGAACTAAGTAAATTACTATTTGTGATATTCGCGTGTGTAGGAGTACCCGTTCGCGCACTAATGACTCTGTGGCGAGGTCGATGCAGATGTCGATGTTGATCGTCGGTCTTTCTACAATGGATGGCGGCGTTTGACCAATGATCCCCGGCACTGGCTGACGGTCGGTCTCGCTTGAAGACGGGCCTTGTCCGGTCTACCTGATTCTTTGTTCGGTCTTGTTTTGTGCCGTGACCTTTTCGACTAGAGTGTCGTTTCTTCGTATTTTTCTGAAGTACCTGGGTTGACCTACTTAATCTAGGTGATTTAGGTCGCTGAAAAATACTAACAGACTCGATTGCACGTGACGAAGGGATAGGGTTAACATTAGGATTAGATTTGGTTCTTGGGTACATATTGGATGTAACGAAATTAATTGACTGACGAATATCCTTACCAAAATCTAAACAACGTTTTCCTATATTTAATACAGCTTGTTGTGATTCGAAGAACAGCATACCAAGAATGAGATTTTCACGCAAATCTGGTGCAATAAAAACAGGAATTTCGATTACCTTGTTTTGAATTTGCATTTTTACAATCCCAGTTCCGGTGATTTTCAGGTACGAAAATTTGTTGCCTAATGATGCCGTATTAAACCTTTTCGATGTTATGCGTTGAACAATGGACGGGACGGCAAAATTATGTGACGCCGCGGTGTCCAAAAGAGCGTCGACAGAGCGTCCTGTGACGTTTACGCATATACGGGGTGTGCTTGATGATGAATTATGTTGTAAATAATTCAACGATGGCTGCTGTTTCGCTCTGCGGATTGGGCAATTGCGATGCCAGTGATTATCCGAGCAGTAGCTACAGGCGGTAATCCTTTCGTTCTCGGCTCCTTCGCTTTATTACCTAAAAGTACATTAGATGAGACTGATACTTTACTTGCGTAGATTTCCGTAGGATCTCCATGAATATAATTGTCGATCTGTATGCAGGCTTCTCTTAGCGCTTTCGTTGATTGTAGAGGTTTTGGTCCTAACATCACTTTGTATTCGGATCTTAATTGCCTCTTGATTAACGTTGTAATCTTCGTGTCATCCCAGTCCGGGTATAAACGATTACATAAACGTTTTTTCTTCAAAAGAAAAGGAACTGCGCGTTCATTTTCTTGCTGAAAACAACCATACAAAATTTCATGCAGTTTATCCTGACGTTCGACAGCTTTGTAACGTTCGAGAAAGAGTTCGCTGAAACAATCGAAAGAATCAATTTGATTATCAAGTTGCTCAAACCATATCGCTGCTTCTCCATCAAGGTATGATGCAATTTCATCGATTGTCCTGGCAGGAGTTAGCGTATGTGCTTTCAGATGCGTTTCCAGCTGTAAGAGAAAAACTTCCGGGTCCTGGAAAATATCTCCACTGAAAATATCTGGTTTCGGAGGCGATACAGGGGTTGTAACAACTGATTTGCAAAATTGCTGTAAAACATTGATAAGAGATTGTATATCAGATGAAGTATACGTGGGCGCCACCAAATCATTTAATTTGGAATTAGAAGGGTTGCTCTGCTGTCCTTTCACTTTTGACTTCATTATGATGCTGCGGGTAGGTTCGTTGATCACACTTGATCTAAAAATAGCTCCACGTTATTGGGCGACACTTTATTACCTCCTCCTTTTTAGAAGAAATGAAAAAGAATATGTAAAAGAAAAGAAAAATGAATGAATATAAAAAGGTTAATTCAATGTTAATGTAAGGTGAGGAGTTAATAATTAATAGTTGTGTACAATGAGCATCAAAAGTCCAGGACGTGTGCTAAGCTGAAAGAAAGATTATTAGTGGAATAAAACGACAGGAATGCCTTTAAAATTTTATTCACAAGTTAAATTAATTCTTAAAGCTTGAATGTGTTAAATAGAAATAGTTAACAAGAACGAGAGCAACAAATAAAATATGATGAACGTAATAGCAAAGCTGTAATAAAAGGTAAGTCTGGATGTACGAAGGCTGCTAATAAAGTATAAAATAAAAGGTTAGATTAAAACGTGCACCGGGCGGTGCATATATGTACTTGCTTGTTTGTGTATATGTATATATCCTGGATCAGGAAACTGTGCTTATATTCCGCGTTCGCGAAATTAAACACGAGGTCACAAGAAGCGCGAATAAAGGTTCGCGGCACAAACACGTGACAGACGCGTGTAGTCTCAATGACGACAGAAAAGCGAAGAGCGTTGTTCTCTTAGGAACTGTGGCTTTTTAAGGAACCCTTAGGTTGAGGGGCTATGTGTGCGTGTCATGTTTGAACGGACCAATGACACGAAGAATAGGCACGCTACCACTTGGGCGGGAAACGAATTAGCTACATTAAAATTGTGATTTTAATTTCAATATAAGCATTAAGCAAATTATCTACACAGAATAGTAGACGTGTATTCTGTGTAAAAGAACTACCAAATCGGGATTGGTATTTGAATCGCGAATTGCATTTAGAAATCAATATAACTAAATTGATATCGAATTCAGTGAAAAGTTGGTCATTTCAAGTACAGTCTTGGTACCTGATTTCGGTGTTTATTGCAGCCTTGACCATTCGTACGTGACTAACACAAAAGGACTCTGCATCTGAATATATATACGAGGACCGGACAAATAATGACAGTATAATAATTTAGGAATTCAAGATCGAATTGTATTTTAAATTAAATAAATTAATCTTAAAAACGATATAAAAAATTATTATATATAGAGAGTGTAACAATTCTAATAAGGGAATAGAATGGTATCTGGAAAGACGAGAATTAAAGATATAGTAAGTTGAAATGAAAAATTGTGAATAGACTACTTTCCAGCCCGTAGGGGGATAAGGAAAAAGTAAAAGATGCGAAAATTAGAAGTGTACAGAAATTGGAAGCGACCACTACCTGTTAGTCATGTAATGGTTCAACAAAGATAATAAAATAAGTTAAAAAGAGGATATCAAATGTGCATGCAAAAATAAAATCTTGTAAATTAAGACAATTGATCAATTATAAAACAAAAATATTAAAAAATTGTAAACCAAAGCTTACACAAAGAAATGTACTGGTGGACAAACAACATAAAATATTCAGTCAAGAAGAAATAAAAATGAAGGAAATAGATACGAATTAAACTGTACAGATTATGAAAAATATAAAAATCACAGGAAAAAGTGAAAAAATTGGTAAAGAAAATTAAGGAAAGTTTTTAGATAGATTTTGGAAAAACGATGAAAAATGCATATAATGAGAATAGAATATTGTTTTATGTGGCTATAAAAAATACAAGAAAGAACAAACTAAGTACGTTGAAAAACATAAGTAAAGATAGTGAAGTGCTACATGGAAAATGAGATGTAGATTTTGACGGTACTTTAAAAATTTATTAGAAGGATTAACACAAAAACCAAGATCAAAAAATACTTAAAGACAAAAGGAACAAATACTAAATGAGGAAATCACTAGAGAAGAGCTGAAAGAAGCTATAAGTGGGTAAAACTCTAGGACATGACTAAATAACGGCAGTCGTAATAAAGGCAGAAGGCAAACTATCTAATGAGATGTGGAAAATAATAAACCTCGCATATTAAGAAGGACAAGCACCAGAGAAGACAGGAGAATTCTAATAATTACGCTAATGTCCAAAAAGATATTTCAGAGAATACAATTATAGAGCCATCACACTAAGCATAGTCGAAAAAATATATGTCAGAATACTTGATGAAAGGTGAAAAGAAAAACTAGAACTTACTTTAGAGGAAACCCAATAGGTCTGCGAGATGCGGTATCTGTCATTAGATAATTAAATGAAAAGATTACGAGGATTCTCTAGTAATCTTTTCATTTAATTATCTAATGACAGTGCTGTGATGCTCATATATGTTTCGTAGACTTGGAGAAAGCACTCGATAAAATAAATATACATAATATATCGAAGATTCTCGAGTCACGTCAGTCTTAACATGCGGATCTGAATCATGGATCACAACAATTAATAAGAAGAGAGGAAATAAAACCGTAGCGGCGAAGAGAAGAAAGGACTGGAACCAAATTAAGTAACACAAGATCATTTAACTCAAGTAATTGACACCATTATTGCCATAGTAGTCATAATATAGTGAAAATAACTGTATTGTAAGCAAACCAAAATTTGGAAAGTCTAGATAACAGAATGAAATGTGTCAATTTTGAAAAATGTCTACGCTAAAACTTTTCCTCAATTTTCATCGATCGCATTCGGTTCATATATTGCTATTATTTAAAAATGCAAGTGATCCAATGCTTCAAGTTGAAAATTTGGATTTGTTGAATATAAGTACATGGGTGTCGCAGTTTTTTACTATTGGTTGTATTAAAGTTTACTTTTTAATACTACAAGACCCAATATCCACAAAAATTAAATATGTGGCTCTGTCTTATTGGATCTTTTCAATTATGGTTATTTAAGCAGAATTGCTCCTAGACATTATTATTCCAACACTTTGGACACGATTTAACGTTGAAGAAGTAAGACATAAATTATAGGAACAATACTCAGAATGTTATTAAGTTTTCAAATATTATTCGAAGCTGTTGAATTGTTAGTTCAGGACATTTTATGGCCTCCACGATTCCTTGTTCTAACAGAAACCTGTTTAAAAACTGGTTAGAGTAATCAATATTCATGAAACTTCTGGCGCTTGCTGCTGGTTGTTCTTAGTGCGCACCGAGTTTTTAATGAGCGTAAATAGTTATGTTCTAGTTCTATAAAATTTGCACGGCCAATGGAATAACGAAGGCTATACTTGTACTGAAGTGGCCTTATTTACAAAGCTTAGGTCCATTTAAGTTGCACCCAATAAGAATTGTCCTTTTAACCCAGCGAAAAGCAAAACACCGAGAAATGTGAACTAAAATGATTTTTTTGTCTGTGTAAACTAATATATTTCTATCAGGAATGTAGCTTTTATTCCAAAAGATAATTATCAATTAATTGGAAATTTTCTTTTTATGATGTCCGATTTCTTCTATAAATTGGTAGAGTGATATTTTCTCAGTGTGGTTATTACATTATTGGCGTGGTCCTATTAATTTATATTTTTATTTTCTTTGGTAAATTAGTAAGAATGTTGGAATATAATACATATATTGCAAGTGGATATCTAGGAAGCTAATCATATAAATTTCTCAAATTATAAAAGTAAATAATTTCTCAATTTCAAATTTATTAAATAAAACATATAATACGTAAATATTATTCGATTTTTCAAAGTATAAAATATGAATACAAACAAATTTAATACATTATAGCATGTATGATGTAATTAATCGGCATCTTCAAATTCTTCCTCGCTTTGATCTCCATTGGTATAATCGTAAACTACATTTACAGAGCTATTCTGCATTCGGACCGTTAAGTTCTGAATTGCTGAAAGAAAATATCAATATATTTTACATATTGTAAATGCACGAAATTTAAATTATGTAAATTCTAATTATTATTAGAACATACATAATTTAAATTAATAACTTAAAGTATTATTATACCTTAAATTATTTAAACACATCAAATATATAAAGCTAAAGAACAATATGATACTTTTTTATTATTAAAATTTTGTCTTTGACAATGTAAGTCAGATTTTATTACTCTCGATAAGGTAATAATGTTGTCAATTGGTGTTCTATAAGAAAAGTGAAATTTTGTTAAAATAAGCAATTTGATGCAGGTAATGAAAGAATTCGATAATATTTTAGAAAGCCGGTTAGACTAACAAACAACTTTGAAGAAAAGTAATAGCAATATCAGAATTAGAAACCAATACCAAATAATTTTGAAATTAGAATTTGGTCTAAGACAAGATCTATCAACATTTCTCTTCAATGTCATTTTGTAGAAAATCATAAAAAATAAATAAGTAAACAGAAAAGAATATGTAACGGATGTAGCTAATGACCGACCTACGATACCAATAAGAGCAGGTTCTCGGGCGATCGGCCCGAGAACCTGCTCTTCTAAAGTTAGTTAAAAAAAACATGCGGTTGAATACTAGACAATTTCAAAGAATCTACAGTGACCGCGAAAACATACATAAAGCGCGCGTGGATACATACATACACGTTAATCTTTATGCTGTCACGGTCACAAATGTAGTTTTTTACTTTTTATTTTAATTTGCGAAAGTGAATTTTATAAAATTCAGAAGACGTTACAGTTTTATTTTGTTTTTAGTTTCTACTCTTACTTTTTAATATGATACAAAGAGAAATTTTGCAGTAAAAGATATATGCCACTTTTCATATATTTTTTCAAAATGCAATTAAGAATTATTTAAAAAAAACTCGAAGAAATCCTGAATGCAGTAAGCATTAACTTGTAAAATACACATCTTCAACTTAACTTTTAAAATCTGTAAGGCTGGATATCTTATATCCTACAAAAGTCTTTGAAATAAAATTGTTTTATGAGCAGTTGGTAAAACATAAGTAAGGACATTTCTGATATCTCAATGTATATAGAATATAATACATTCTTGAAAAGAATTCGAAATAGTAAAATTACTTTTAAGATAGACCATTTCAATTTTTCATTTATATTAAACACAGCACTTCACTTACGTGTACTTTCTATCATTATGAAAAAAATATACATTGTGCTCTACTAATATTTATAAGTCCGCTCGATCTAAGTAATGTATTGGTTGGAAACACGATGACTGTTACAGCGTATATCACATTAAATGGAGAAAGAAATATTACAAAACAAAAAAAACAATGTTTACTATCAGAATTATATTCACCCTCACACTAATAAAACTTTATCTGATGAAATTAGGAAAATATGGCGATGATTATATATTCATTGCCATATTTCCCTAATTTCCTCAGTCCGCGAGATTTCTGTTTTATTAAAGTCCATAAATTATTAATGTGAAGGCCAATATAATTCTGGATTTTGGTTATATAGTTCGACCTTATAGTGACCGTTTTACGGTTTAATAAATAAATTACTACATATTCGTATGCAAGGTGAATAGAAAGATTTTAACCGTCAAAAGTTAAAAATTTAACTGTTTTGAATCCAAAAAGCGTGAGTGCGAAAATTGACGAGTACGTGTATGTGACTATGGAAAGGGTGCGTGGTTCTATCACCCATTTTGATACAAACCTGTAATATTGATTTATAAAATCTTATGAAATCAGTATTCTTGAATATACATAATTTTTGACTGATAACACAGTCTGCGTTATAAATATTGTACAATTATTACTACAAATTGGTTTACACTCTAAATCGCAATTGCTCTAATTTTTAGAAAGAGATCTGTGGTATGTTACATTAAAAAAAACGAAAATGGTATGCATAGTGTGCAGTTTAAATAACACACAAGTTTGTTTACATTTTCGACCTGAAAACAAAGGCTTCTCTTGCCATTTGGGCAATATTTAAAAAAATGTATACATTTACTTCACTCCGCAAAATACCGAAGAATTAGAGAATGTGAGAAACGAACTTATATACTGCATTTTGCGTACTGTTTTCTGCAGAATTTTTAATTTTGTTAGCGAATTTTAATTCCGACATTTAATATTTTAAGTAAAAGTTTCGGCGACATACTTTTTGATTTTTTTAAGTTAATGCTTAATGAAGATGGTGAACTTATTAAATTTATATTGTAATCAAAATTATACTACTAATTTAAAAGCATAAGGTAGGGTGATGATTTTGTGCAAAATTTATTTTGTGTATGTGTGTGTGTATATATATATATAATCTATAATAAGTATATTCATTAATAATTAAATAGAATTTCCAATTAATAAGTATTCTGATAATACAATTTTATGAATAACGTATATGTAAATACATATGTATATGTTTTGTGTAAATGTAATGACTTAATTGTTTTGATCTAATATTAATAATTTTAATGTTGCATTCGATCTATTGATATGATAATTATATATACTGTGCCTTCAAAAATGATTGAACGTGTCACTTCATTGAATTAGGGTATATAGTTACCGATTGCCGCGTGATATTATTGAACTATTCTGGTCAGAACTATGCCTAACTTCACTGTATTTGTATCCGTCACTTGCACACCTGTTTAGTATTTATAGTTAACAAATTATTCAACAACAGTTCTTGTAAGAACTCCCAATTGTTTTATTTTACGTTTGAATGATCAATTGACCAACATGCCTTTCTCAATAGAAGAAAATAAGTTTATTTTGAAAGCATATTATCGAAGTGGAAATCAGGATGAAAATCAAATTTGGAAGTATTCACTTCGGTCTTGTGCAGATCAGTTTGAGGAAGAATTTCCACGACATGAAGCTGTTAATTTCGAAATATTTTCGCAACATGTTCAAAGAATTGTAAAGCGTTTTGATCAAAGTGGCAACGTTTCTACGGGAAAATCATCAGGACGGCTGACTCTCCTGACTGAAGTAGTTTTGGAAAACATTCAAGAACGAATGGATGTTAGTCCGAAAAAATCAGTGTCACAACTTTCAGCACAGACAGGTTAGTTTGATAAAATTTTTGTTTATCAAATAAATATGTACCTACTTTATTTAGGTTTATCGGTTGGGACATGTCATACTGCATTGAAGAAGAAACTACATTTACACCCATACAAAATATCTGTTGTGCAGGAACTATATCCATTAGATTTTAATCGAAGAATTGAGTACTGCACATGGTTTAATGAAGTTTTAAATAATGACGATATATTAGACAAAACATTTTTCTCTAATGAGGCATGGGTTCACCTTTCAGGATACATAAATTCACAGAATTATAGGACATGGTCAACTGAGAATCCACATAACTTTAAGGAGACAAATTTGCACCCCATAAAAATAGGAATTTTGGTTGCTATGTCAAGACGTAGATTAATTGGTCCAATATTTTTTAATTATACTATAAACGGTGAACGTTATAGAGAAAATATTTTACAACTATTTATTAATGAACTAGACGATGAGGAATTGCATTATGGTTTTTTTCAACAAGATTCTGCTGCTGCACTCTGTGCAGGTGCTACGATAACGTTTTTAAGGGAATTTTATGATAATTGTTTAATAATATTTCCTCCTCGTTCACCTGATTTGACTCCCTTGGATTATTTCTTATTTGGACATGTAAAAAACAAAATCCATACGAACAGACTTCATAATATTGACGATCTGCAACAAGCAATCGAATATGAGATCAGAAATATTACTGTTGAAACGCTTCGCAAAGTATTTGATAACATGAAGAAGAGAGTAACTAAATTCATGGAAAACAGTGGACAACATTTTGAACAATTCTTATAAATTATATTAAACATTTTTAATAAGCTGTTTGACTTATTGCAATTATTAAACTAACCTAAAACTTCCATTTTTAATCCTTTAAGCAAAATAAGCAAATCATTTAAACTGGTTGAAAATTAATAAAATATTGAATAATTAATAACTTCTTTGCAAAACATAACTTCCAAAGAGCTACTAAAATAAATTTTCTGGGTTATTTTTTTCCTATTATAAATTAGGTTAAGGCTTTTAAGTACTTTATAAACATGTCAGAATTAATAGTTCGATTACTTACACGTGAGGTGGCATGATCAGTATTGCAACAAGGCGGCACGTTCAATCATTTTTGAAGGCACTGTATATATATATATATATATATATATATATATATATATATATATATATATATATATATATATATATATATATATATATATATATATATATATATATATATGTATATAAGTAATATTGGGTCTGGGAAAAAGTTCGTGGCGTTTTTTCAGTAAAATTCAACTGGTCCCCGCATGGCGCGTGGACGAATTCATTTAAACCGAATATGCTCCATTATTATCGACAATGTTTCGCCATTTTTTTGGTAGATCCATGATCCCATCGGTGAAAAACTTCTGTGGTTTCTGGTCGAAAAACTGAATCAAGTAGTTTTCACAGGCTTCTTTTGAAACCAACTTAATTCCATTGAGAGAGTTCTGCAGAGATCGAAACAGATGATAGTCAGAGGGTGCTATATCCGGACTGTAAGGTGGGTGCATCAAAACTTCCCAACCAAACTCTCTCAATTTTTGACGGGTCATCAAAGAAGTGTGTGGTCGGGCGTTGTCATGATGGAAGACAACACCTTTCCTATTAATCAATTCGGGCCGTTTTCTTTCAATCGCCTGGCGTAATCTCTCTAGTTGTGCACAGTAAAGTTGAGAATCAATCGTCTGACCAGTTGGAAGTAGCTCGTAGTGGACGATTCCCCTCCAGTCCCACCATACACACAGCATCACTTTTTTTGGCGTCAATGTTGGCTTAGCGAACGCTTGTGACGGCTCACCATCCTTTATCCACGATCTTTTACGCTTCCGATTATCGTACGTAATCCATTTTTCATCTCCGGTTATTAAACGTTTCAGAAACGGCTCGATTTCATTCCGTTTCAGCAGCGCATCGCAGATGTTAATTCGGTCCATCATGTTTTTCACGCTCAACTCATGAGGAACCCATACGTCAAGCTTTTTTTTGTAACCAGCTTTGTGTAAATGGTTCAAAACAGTTTTGTGGTCAATGCCTAGCTCCATGCCAATATCGACACTGCTGATATGCTTATCTTGTTGGACTTTTTCAAGAA
Source organism: Dermolepida albohirtum (assembly GCA_031893035.1). NCBI lineage: Eukaryota > Metazoa > Arthropoda > Insecta > Coleoptera > Scarabaeidae > Dermolepida > Dermolepida albohirtum. Next base: position 49,118 of record JAVIWB010000295.1, on the reverse strand, counting down.
TTTCATCAGATTTTTCAGTGATTGGACGACCGGAGCGTGACTCATCTTTCACATTGAAATTTCCAGAACGAAAGCGAGCGAACCATTTCCGCGCAACAGATTTCGATAAAGTACCTTCACCGTACACAGCACAAATTTTATCACAAGCCTGCGCAGCGTTCTTCCCCTTATCATAATAATATTGCAGAATATAGCGAAATTTCTCATTATTCTTCTCCATTTTCAAGTGCGAATAACTTTCCAACCACTGCACCGATTACAATGTTTCTACGCTCAAACTAACGTTCGGAAGGTCATCTAAAAAACGAGCCGTCGGTGGTGTCGCTGTGACTTGTTGTTCTTTAGTTATCGGCAACCAATGCCATCTATCGGGAAAAACGCCACGAACTTTTTCCCAGACCCAATATATAAAAGCAAATAAAAGAATTATTTGTACATTACGCGCATTCGAATACAAATCAGTATTATGTTATGAATCATAAACATGCTTGGACTGCCTATGTGCCTATGTTTTGTTTATATGGTGTGAAGGCTATCCTACATGAATTCGGTAGATATAGTTTCGAGTACATCGTAAACCTTTTTGTGGTACCTACTGTACGTGTCAGTGTTTAAAACGATTTGTTAATTTGTTACATAAAATGCGATCAATTATTTATTTTCCGAATCATCCAACTTCTGATGACTGACAACAAACGAATCTGTCTATAAAAATTATTAGCAACCCAATAAGTGAAATAGAATGTTAGAGCACTCGAATCATAATTCGGTAAACATTTATTATTACTTTTTGCATATCTAAAGGAATATGTATTAATGTATCGCTGCTATCCTTTTTATATAATGATGCATATCGCATATCGAGTGGTAGACCTAGACTAGGGTAATATTGAGTAACAGCCAATTCGAAAGCTTCACGAGAATTTTGCGGAAATACGTCCGTTTTAAAATATAAATTCAAATAATCTAATAAATTTGGACGTTTAAACGTGCTTTCTATTGTTTATAGATGTTGATAATAAATGTGTTCATTTGTTAAAAAATTATAAAATTGATTTTATGGAGGTAATTTTAACGTGTATAATCAATCAAAAGCATTTCTATACTAATAAGAAGGCATATATCTGTGCTGAATTAAATTAAAATGTTAATTACCGAAAAAATGGAATTAAACTTTATTGTTAAATTTCAAACAAAATATGCAGGAATAACTTTTCGTATTTTTGAAATTTAGTAGAGTGATGGCTTTAATGGCGAAATTTACCCAAAAACTATCTTTCTTAAAAGATGTTACAGATTGCTGCATCGTTGTATAACATTTACTTAAAACTGGCATTAGTTATTTCATCGGGGTAACAATTTTTGAATAGTTGTACATTATCTTCACATCTTTTATTGATTAATCGCGCGGTAAATATTATTGAGCAATTTATACCAGGACACAAGAGTAAAGAATTTGGTATGTAAAACTGTAACGAACATGCTTATGCGTTTCATTAGCACAGGAAAGAAAAGAATTCCAGCTACATATTTGAAGTGGTTGAAGTAGACAAAATCTGGTATAACAAAAGGTAAACATTATATTTTTAAAACTATCCTCATATATTTTAGGACAACTTATTACCAATTTTAATGCTATCTGCACACGACACGAGAGATAGTATAAACACTATTCAATCGTTTAAAACCACTTGAAAAAGCTATACGCCAATAAGCTCGATATTTGGGATCCTCATGAACTCAAAGAAGTTCATTTGATGGCACGTATAATCATGTATGACGTGCTTCTTAAACGTGACGAAAACGATGCATGTTTGAAGTGACTGACCATTAAATAGTGATGGGAATTGAATTGTTTATAACAATATGATGATGTAAAAATCCTCTGTTTTCGACAGAATGAAGGGATTTTAAAGGTGTCGTGTTCTTTAAGTCCCTGCCAAAAAAAGAAACAATTAATTCAAGTTTCCTGTCAGCAATTTGGCTGTTTGAACGAATTCATCATCCAGAAACATCCAAAGGTCGTTAATCGTAAAGGAGTGTTATTTCATCACAATAAAGTGAGACCACACACAAATTTGACTGCCCGTTAAGAATTATTGGATCTTGGAATGTAATGTTACACCAAACATACTCGTCACACTTTGCGTCTTCAGATTTCCACTTGAAACGCTTCAAAACTGTGTGGTGATTCGACTTTTTGCCGAAAGTTGTCGAAGAACGTATTCAATTGATTGATCTCTGTATATATTAATAAATGATCTACCAAAAATTAAAAAATACGTCGACTTTCAAAAAAACCAGGTCAATTATTTTTCAAAAATTTTATATAGATACAAATTTAAGTCAGAAACTGGTGGCATTAATATCCGAATATTTACATACATACAACGCTTACGCTTTTTTGTATGAGCAACTTCGTTATTAAGTCAGTGGTATAGAAATCGATCGCAAAGAAATAAACTACCTTGGACATGTGGTCTCTGGAAAATGTTCATCTGTTGATTCAGAAAACTGATGATTTGCGGATACTTTAAGAAATTCCCTATTCATAGAAGATTATCTGCTTAAACGCATATTGGAAAACCCCGATGGATATCGAAGGTACTGCGATAAAAAATTTCACGATGGTTTATTTCTGTATCCATGAAATGCTAGAGAGACTTTCAGTGATTTTATTGGGTAAATTGTTTCGGAGACGTGAGGAAATTGTGCAGATGTGCTAACTACTCTGCAGATAAAGGACCACAGAAACGCCGACATGCACCTATGAAATACAATGTACATAGGCGACTCTTTTGATAGACCAGCTGGCCCTTTTTCAGAGAGTGGGAAAGAACATAAATAGAAAGCTAGAACCGTTACGAATGTTACTCTAAGGAATTCGTCTGCTGTTTTGGGGTGCCTTTGGAATCCATTGAAACTTTGAGTCTAGTCCACTTGTTTTGAAAATATGTTTATTTTTAGACATTGGGTCTTAAAAATCGATCAGACGAGCATTTGCTATGACAGTTGCAATAATTATAAGAGAATTGTAAAGATGCAATATAGGTAGAACTCTAAAAAACGAAAATTTATAGGAGGTATGTTAGGATGTGACAAAAATCATTCAGAATAAGCTAGAATTATTGAGATCTTTATGTGTGTTACTAATCATGTCAAGAAAAAATAGTATGACTTTTACAAGTTCTTAGGAAGCGATATCCAAACCTAAGATAAATATATCATTTGAAATTGGCCATGTAAAGAAAATAATGAGGTGAGTATTACACAGAAGAAAATAAAAAAATAGAATTAATATACTAATAAGAAAGCTAAATTTAAAATACTACTTACTATTTGTACCATTTAAATCGTTATTAATGAAATAAGCTTTTCCCGCTTTCCTCTAAGTTTCCTCTATTCCTGTCTACTTTGCAGGTTAATTTATTGACATGAATAGAGTAATAACGAAGTAATTATAAATTTTTGCCAGTAAAATCAACATAGATACATACCTACATGCATACATATAAAGGGTTTTCCAACAAGGACTTGACAACTTTTTTTCAAAATAAAATGCAGACCATTTGAGATATTTCAAAAACTTTATTATCGGGTTGAAGTAAAATCAAAACATTTATGAATGGAACTCGACTTAGTTCATATGGCCAGCGCGGGCACGTTCGTTGGACCCAATTTTCGATGACGGCCACACAATTCGGCCGAAACGGCTGCTATTTCGCGTTCAATGTTGGCTCTGAGCTCTTCCAACGTTGTCGGCTTGTTGGCATAGACCAATGACTTGACGTAGCCCCAAAGAAAAAAGTCTGAGGCGTTAAATCGCACGAACGAGGCGGCCAATCGACTGGTCTATTTCTTGAGATAACACGCTCATCAAACTTACTCTTCAATAAATCGATTGTAACGTGTGCTGTGTGGCTTGTGGAACCGTCCTGCTGAAACCACATGTTGTCCAAGTCCATATCTTCCAATTCGGGCCAAAAATAATCGGTAATCATAGCGCGATAACGATTATCATTCACAGTAACGTGACGATCATTATCGTCGACGAAAAAATATGGCCCTATGACGCCTCCGGCATGCAAACCGCACCAAACAGTTATTTTTTGTGGATGAAGTGGTGTTTCATGAAGCACATGTGGATTTTCACCCGACCAATAACGCATATTTTGCTTATTGACGAATCCATTAAGCCAAAAATGAGCTTCGTCACTGAAAATGATTTTGCAATGAAATTAATCATCTTGGCGCATCTTTTCCAGAGCCCAATCGGAGAACGTACGTCGCTTCAAATGGTCCATCGGCTTCAATTCTTGAGTCAGCTTGATCTTGTATGGGTGTAAACCAAGATCCTTACGCAAAATTCGCCATAAAGTGGTCTGGGCGATGCCCAACTCTTGAGAACGCCGTGGAATTGACTGATTTGGATCGTTTGCTACGGACGTTTCAACGGCAGCGATATTTTCGACACTTCGACCAACCCGTTGTCTCACTGGCACGGCAACATTGCACAACGAATATGTAGACTCAAATTTTTGCACTAAACTTGTTACTGCCTGTCTACTAGGGCGAGAATTACGACCGAAAATCGGAGTTAACACTCTTAAAGTAGCGGTCACCGACTCCGAATTTCTGTAGTAAATTTTTATGATTTGCAGACGTTGTTCGTTCGTGTACTTTACCATGATGAAAATGTTAAGTTTACTGAATAAATTGACAGTGACAGTTCGATGATTAGTGAAAGGGTGCGTTCACAAATTGAATTAAAAGTTGTCAAGTCCCTATTGGAAAACCCTTTATAACCATAGACATACAGTTGAATTTGATGGAGCCTGTGGTTTATTGACTTGATCAATAAGGTTAATATATAACCCCTTTCCACAATTAACTATTTGTAAATTCTGTATACGTATTTCGACAACCAAGTTGTCATCATCAGCAGATAAAATCAAAGTGTCGCACCTGGTAAAACACGGCGAAAAAATTGTACGAAAAATATACTCCGTACGCGATCCGCATCGTTGAAAACCAGTGCACATCTTGGTTTTCAACGATGCGGATCGCGTACGGAGTATATTTTTCGTACAATTTTTTCGCCGTGTTTTACCAGGTGCGACACTTTGATTTTATCTGCTGATGATGACAACTTGGTTGTCGAAATACGTATACAGAATTTACAAATAGTTAATTGTGGAAAGGGGTTATATATTAACCTTATTGATCATAGACATACACCTCATATTCGCCACTCGTTTTCCACGTTGTGACTGACTGACTTACTTCTAACAACTAAACAACTAAATCATGTGCAGATCTCCCTGTCATGGCATCCTTTTATTACTTTTCAACGTATTGCTTTCGGTACAACCCATTTCATTTCTGAACCCATCTTCCGATATATCCTTATGCGTTTGTTGCAAGGTTCAGTTTGAGATCTTGTATTGTTGTTATGCTACGTTTACTATTTTCTGATATGGATCTTAAATTAGCTGAATTTCGACTTTATTAACATTTCTTGCAGGTTTCGAAGGACAATTTCTTACAATGGCCACGCTCTTCGCATTTAAAGTTACGCATTTTGCTTAGTGCTTTTAGACATTTTACTGAGATATCACTTTCGGTCGTCTTAGTACTAGTCATTGAGTTCGGTTTCGCAACAGAAAGTCACGAATATTTTGCATTGTGTCTGTCAGAAATCCCCGCTATAATATATTTCAATACAGAGTTTCCACTTAAATAAATAAATTGTTCATATGATTCGTCAACTCTTTTCCTATATTTACTCAATTTGAAATGTATGTCAGCCTCATCAGTAGCAGTTGGAAAATCTAGTATTAAATAGTGTTGCAATCGTAAATTTTATTTCGACTTGCATCAAACCATATTTTAGCAGCGCCACATACGAGGGAGCGTTTTTATATTCGCGGAATGGGGGACAAGGGGTGGAAATAAAAAAACCAAATTATTTTTCTTTTTGAATATATTCACCTGCAAGACGGATACATTTTTCACATCTTTCAATTAATTTATTTATACCCTCATAAAAAAATGATTTCTCTTTATCTGCAAAATACGCCGAAACTGCCTCCTTGACTTCATCATCGGCAGTAAATTTTTTACCCCGCAGCTCTTTTTTCATTTTCGGAAACAGGTAATAATCTCTCGGGGCCAGGTCTGGGCTGTAGGGTGGGTGATTCACAATTACGAAGCCCACCTTATGCAGGGCAGCTAACGCAACGCAGCTCTTGTGGACGGGCGCGTTGTCGTGCAAAAGCAGAACACCTTTTGTCAATTTTCCCCGTCTTTTCTCTTTAATGGCTTCTTTTAGTCGCTCTAGTATTGAAGCGTAATATTCTCCGGTTATAGAAACACCTTTATCTTTATAATCAATCAACAATATTCCTTCCGAGTCCCAAAATACCATTGCCATGAGTTTCCCAGCTGATTGTGACACTTTAAATTTCTTGGGAGGTGCTGTGCCCTTTTTATGCCACTGCATGGAGTCTTGTTTGGACTCAGGTTCATAATGATGAACCCAAGTTTCGTCTCCAGTAACAATTCCACTCAATACACCATCCTTGTCTTCATTACAGAGGTCCAAAAATGCACGCGAACACTCTACGCGCTGTTGTTTTTGCGGCGGCGTGAGCATTCTCGGCACCCATCTTGCGCTGACCTTAGACATGCCGAGATGATCGTGTAGGATTTTAAAAATTGTTGTAACGGATACTCTAACCATTTCTGCGAGTTGTTTCTTCTTTAGTCGAGCATCTTCGAGTACAATTTGTTCAACTTTTTGGATAAGTGCTGGCGTGGTCACCTCAATGCTCCTGCCCGGCCTCGGGTCGTCTTCAAGGGAATTCCTTCCTTGTTTAAATAAACTATGCCACTTGTACACCATGGTTTTTCCTGGACAAGAGTCGCCGTAAACCAATGACATCTCATTCATTATGGTCGCGACTGATTTTCCTTGCCTGGTAAGGAACTTTATAACGGCACGATATTCGATTTTTTCCATATTTCACTCCTGATTATGTTACTTGGTTGACGATAGCTCAAAGACTAACTGTCTAATAACAATGAAACTTCGTATTTATACTAATCATGAGTCGCTGCACAGACCACGCCCCCAATGCGCCTACTCACCCCTCTACAACCCGCTCATTCCGCGAATATAAAAACGCTCCCTCGTAACTTAATTATGGCAGAGTCATCAATTTCTTTCGTGAAACGGCTAACAACTCTAATTTTTGAGATATGTTGTGTAATGGTGCATTGTCTTGATATAGAATGATTCGTCTAGGTCGTTTCTCACGCACTTTTTGGAACACAGTTTGTAAAGAAATAGTTGTATACCATTCAGCATTGACTGTGCGACAATCCTCTAGCGGATTAGTAGTAAGATGACATATGTGTCGGAACAAAGAAGCCACCATTTTCTTGCCAGAACTTCGTCCATGTCTCACTTTCGTAGGTTTCTCCTTGTCTTTGAAGACCCATTGAGCCGATTGTCGCTTCCTTTCTGGCTCGTAACAATAAATCTTTTCGTTACTTTGCTCGATCTTGGTTGTATTTTTAAGCATTTTTTTGCACCAATCCATACGCGCTTTTTTAAGCTTTCGTTAAATGGTGTAGTATCCATCGAGCGCAAAGTTTTCTGACGGAATTCTGCTACTTCATGACAATGCAAGGCTTCGCACCGCAGCTCCGATCTTTATTGGACCCTTTTGGTCGGGAAGGTTTGGACCCCCCTACAGCCTCGATCTTGCGCCGAGCGATTTCCACCTCTTTCGCTATCTCAAACATAATTTCGGCGGCAACCACTACAACGATGAAAAAGACGTGAAAACGGCCGCGATCTCTTGGTTATAGGAGCAGGCGGCAAATTTCTATGAAGAGGGTATTCTAAATTTAGTTGTAAGGTTTGAGAATTGTTTAAACAAACTTGGCAGCTATGTTGGAAAATAGAGAAATGTATGTAGAATCTGAAAATAAATTTGGTTTTTGAAAATTGTCTTTCGTTTGGTTTTCATTTTCAAACGACCCTTACTTAAAAAACACGCCTTGTATATATACTTATACATATAGAGCATCCTTACTAAGCCAAAAACTGTACATTGTCCCGCTAATAAGAAGCCCGTCATCAATTTATGAAACTCGGTATGAACCTTCGAAAAGATTTGCGTGTATAAACTTTTCGATACTCTCATTATGGCAAATGCTTCTGAAAACCAATTTTTCTATAATTTCAAAGTACTCTAACATATATATCAGACATTAAAAGTTGCAAAACTCTTAATTTTATTGGAGAAGGGGAACTTGTTCAGAAGCAAAAGCTTAAATGAAATACAATTAACAAATGTATACTGTAGCTCAGATTCGGAAAACGAAACTAACAACTCAACCTTTATTACAGAAGAATCTAAGTATGAGCAGAATCGGTATTTCTCCTGTTCCTAATAATTTTTCATTTGAAATTTCCCATTTAAAAAGAAAAATAAGGTAGTTACGTTTGTTATTACAACGAGCTAAATGAAGTAAGCAGGAAAAAGATGGGAACTCAATATTTCGCCAAACATAAAGAAAAAAATTACATCAAAAAAGCACGAATGTGTAAAACTTATTAATCAAAAGAAAGAATTATTGGCTTCTAAAGGTTGGATGCGAGCCAAGACCTTTATATACAATAATTTTCGAGTTAAATAGCTATTTTTCCAAATTAATAAACATCTCCCAAAAATAAAGGCTTAAGTTAAAATGCATTTAATTCTTTTTCAACCCTTTTTTTTCCTTTCCCAATCCCCATCTTGTTCCAAGCTACTCAAGATGTCTAATAAATCCCTATAATTATCGGCAAGTGTTGATCTTTATGTAATTGAACAATTTTAAATACTAAGGTAGCCGTTTATATTTCGGGAATGGCAAACAAAAATAAATATTTTATTATTGAAAATAGTGTTATTGCTTTTCAAAATATTCTCCTTGAAAATCAATGCACTTTTGCAATCCGAAAAGCATTGCTCCCACTGTGAAGGCGGTATCTCCAAAATATGAGATTTGAATGCCTCAACTGCCTCTTCTGGCATAGAAAACCGTTGATCACGAAGTTTATTCTTCACGTGTGGGAACAAAAAGAAATCACAGGGTACCAGATCAGGGCTGTACGGCGGATGGCTCATCAATTCAATGTTTTGGCCGGTCAAATATTCAATTGTTTGAACCGACCTGTGGGCGCTCGTATTTGCACGGTGCAGAATGATCTTTTCCTTATTTCTTCAAAAAATTTTGGAAAACAAATAGCTGTGTAGCATTCAGAATTGACCGTTCTACCACTCTTAAAGGCTGGTTGCAACGTGATCGATTTTTCCGAAAAAATAGGCGACCATTTGTTTTGATGTGCTTCGAGCGCGAACAATTTTTGTTGGTTTTGGCTTATCTTGGAATACTCACACAGTCGACTGCTATTTACTATCGAGCTCATACGTATACATCTAAGATTCATCACCTGTGACGACTTCATAAATATTCTTTGAACCACCGCCATTGTATTTGTGCATTTCTTGGCACCAATCGACGCGAGTCCTTTTTTGAGCGGTTGTTAAATTATGTGGTACCCAACGTGAACATAGCTTCTTAACGAGTAAATGTTCATGCAGATCGTATGCACGCTGGTGTTACTAATACCTAGAGATGCCTCGATCTCACGGTATGTTACATGAAGGTCTTGCATTATCGATTCAGACACTGCATTAATATTTTCCGACACGACAACATTTGTGGGACGACCTTCACGAAATTCATCGTCCAAAGAACGCCGTCCAAGTTTGAATTCACTATACCAACGATATACTGTAGTTTTCGATGGTGCTTCGTCACCATATAAAGAATTCAGCTCGTCGATGCATTCTTGTTGAGACAATCCACGCCGAAAGTTATGAAAAATAATTGCACGAAAATGATCGCGAGTTAATTCCATTTTTCAGCTGACATAAAATTTTCAAGTTACTGTCAACAATAGAAATGGTAACCGGATAATAAAACTGACAAGGTAAATATATTGTCAAAAATAAGAAACTTTACGATGCAATCATCAGATCGGAGGCAACACTAGCAGTGTTCAGTTCCCGAAATATAAACGGCTACCCTCGTATTATACACAATTGGCCATAATGGAGTATGGGTTACCGGGACTCACTAAAATGAACTAATGCGAAAAAGGTATATTGGAAAAATGTACCTTTCATAGATTGCTATGCATTCTGTACATATTGAACGTATTTATATTCAGTAAAAACTTGGTTTAAACTGATAATGTGTGTGAATGTGCGTGTGTGTACGTACGTGTGTCTGAAGAAGTTTTGATGCTATGTTATTGATTTGGGTCCTAATGGTGGGCTCTATATCTTTATGCATGACAGTGTCACGAGGTAAAATTACTTGAAAGACTTTTTAGAAGCAGTAAATTTACCAGTGATACTATTGTAGAGAATTCATTAGATTTAAACAGGAAATGTATGGAGTGTTCTAAAATCATTTGTGTACTGAAAATAATACCAAACAAAAATTAATAGCCAATATTTGGGCTGTTTGTCAAAATAGTTCAAAAATTAATGAAACTATCAAAACTTATACTAACAGTATGCCAAAACGAAAAAAAATATAATTAAGGCAAAGGATGCATCACCAAATATTGATAAAATATTTGTAAATATAATTTTCGTAGAATTTTTAATAAATTTATGGGTTTAAAGTGTTGATTTACTTTAATATTCGCCATTAATAAAATTCTTATAATAGTAAGTGACACTAATATTATCTCCAAATATACATATATTATTGATTGATGATCATATTTTGTGCTACTGTGCATAGCTCAACCAGAGTATGAATGACTTTATAAAATATAATAATAGTCTTATAGTTTTAAAGTGAATTAAAAATCTAACAGTACCTAATCTTTAAATGTTCACTGTCGACAAAGTCAGTATAATAACCATAATACTATACAAACAAATTTTCTTAAATCAATGTGATTTAATATAATAGTGATTTGAATTGGGAAAAGTGCAGAATTTTAAAAAATATAAAACTAAATTTTTGTTATATTTAACACTTACTTATAACAATTGTTTTCTAATATACAGTTGCATCACATAAACATCAAAATGCTAGTTAATTTTCTCCGATATTAAATGGCCAAAAAAGTGATAAATTTTTTACCTGTGTCCCCACCACCTCTGCTATCATTTATTTCACTTTGTATTTCTTCATTATGTTCATCAGCATCATCATATACATCATCTTCATCACTCATTAAATCATCAATGTCTGGATTTAAGGCCTATGATACAACGAAAATATAAATATTAAATATTCTAAAGGTTATTCTAATTTACTTGACACTCTTTAATTGCTTCATACATAGAATGCAAGATATCTGAATTATTGGGTACCAATATTAATTCTGAAATATCTGGATCAGATTCTATATCACTATCAATGACATCGATATTTTCTTTCTCATCTAAAAAAAATTTGAAAAGCGAAAAATAATAAATTAGATAGAATTTACCTGGAATTGTAACATGGGTATCTATCATAATATATATACATTCTTTAGGATAAACATTCATATCAGTAGATGTTGCATGTAAACTTATGTGATGATAAGATAATGAAAATCCACATTCTGCTATTTCTCTATTTTTCCAGCTGACGCTTCTAAAATGTATATATAATTAGAAAATGTTGATTGACAATTTACATTTAATGTAACTCTTCACTAATATATAGTGTTCCAACCCCTAAGTCTCTTTTATCTAATACAGCTCGAGTATTTCTTTCTTTGAAATGTATTGGTGAACTTGGATATATGAAAGATGTTAACACAACCATATTGACGTTACTTCGAAAGTCACAATATTTTCAGCAAACTAAAGATTGTATAATTGAATTTTAAAATATTTTATCTTGAATGTTATTAAACGGTGCCTTAATTCAAAAGCCAAACTAAACCATAAATTAAACATTCATAGAACAATTTGATTGAATGGCGCCTGCACTGTGGAAGGGAGATTTATGTTAACCCTCTTACAGCTAAAACTAGTAACTAAAGATTTCGCCTCATCCCATTTTTATTTATAATAATTACATTACTGAGAATTTACTTTAAAACAGAAATCAATATTCAGGAATTATTGTATTACATCAATCTATTAGAATACATATAATTTGGAAACAAATTCTTTTTAGACAAATTTTCAAAAAATGTTTATTTTTCAGTGAAAATATGAAGTTGGTTTAATAAATGTGATAAAAAAAAGGTTCAACAAAGTTTTTTAGGAAAATAATTTAAATTTTTGGCATAATCTATACACCGAGTGCTTGGCTCATCAATTTTCCAGTTTTTCATTCCGTCGGAAAAGTAGTTTTGTTCAATCTACAAAATACATATATATTGACAGAAGTGATATTACTATTTGATTGAATTTTTTCCCGCTGGGCCTATTTTCAAATTTGTGAGCAAGAAGAACTCAGACAAGAGCAAAGTCAGAAAAATAAAAACATCAATTTTTGTGTGCCAATCTGATCCGTTATGTTGGTTTCTATTTCATTTCTTCTTACAAACTGTCTAATGTTGTAGAGTGTTATAGATTTTCCTTACACCAAGAAGCCGAATAAAATAATTTCTGTGGGATTCCAAAATACAGTAGCCAAAACATCCGCCGTGATGAAACAGTTTCCGCCTGATTTGATTTTTGTTTGGACACGGACGGCATTTAGTTGTACAGCTGTATAGTATGTATAGTAGGTGCACATTTTGTCCACGATTGTGGAACAAGGTAAAAATTGTTCAGAATTAATATTAAGGATGTCTAAAAACTGGAGTGAGATGTTCTTTTGGCTGCGTTTCTGGTCAACAATGGCACACGCATTTGTAAGATATTGTGCAAAATACCAATAATTTCATTAATCCCAAGCGCTTAACTCGATGGTATTCATTGCCCAACAGTCTATAACATTCGTTTTCTTTATATTAATTGAACAATTTAATAAATGAATTAATAAAACCTTTTTTATCGGAAATATTTTAATTCATTGTTTTTTCTTTTCTATAAATAAATATTAAAAAGTAAAAATAGAAGTGACTACTATTACAGATTTCTATGAATATTCTAATTCCTCTATGCCTCCGATATTAGCGCTAGTTTAGTTCTATTTTGTATCATTACGCTTTTTATTTTTGTATTAATTCATTAATCTGTTCATGCTAGTAAATATAACCTTACTTTATGTATAATTATTTAAACAGCTTAGAAATGGAACAACAAAAAGTTTCATATTATAATGAAATATCTATGATGATGTTTGGCTTTGGTGATAGTCATAAGCCAAATCCAGATACTGTTCGCCTTGTAGAATCTATAGTGTTGAGTCAATTACGACAAATAGTGCAAGAAGCTCTTAAATATTCTAAAAATGATACACTCAAAGCTGAAGAACTTGTATTTCTAATGCGTAAAAATAAGTATAAGATGAGGCGCTTTGTTAAATATCTTAATAATCAGGAAATAAAAAAGAAAGTTGAATCAGATATTGTGGATTTAACAAATATTCCAAAGAGCAGTTTACTTGAATTTATAGAGAGAATTGACGAAACTGGAGAACTAACAGATTTATCTGAATTTGATGAGGTTAAATATGAACGACAAGTTCGAGCTGATCGCATTTCAATTGCTTTGGATGAACAAAAATATTTGAGGTTTTCCAAAGCAAGGTGTGCATCATTTAATAGCAAGGAAATGTCTCAGGTTCGTAATTTTGAAAAATTAAGATCTTGGATTGATCCTAAAAAGGAAATTATAACAACAACACAAGCATTAGATGTTCTTTCTTATTATGCTTATGAAACAGTGGCTCAGCTAACTGACTATGCATTGCTTATTAGACTGGATAGCCGTCGGACTATTGATCCTTTATCAAATTTAAATGGTTTATATTATACAGGGTCAATGTTTAATGGTGAACACCGTTTTAGTGGAATTAATCCAGATTATAGTAGAGTTTATAATGGTCAACCACCAATTGGTGTAAATGAAATAAAAGAAGTAATGAGAAGACTTACAACATCTAATGCGGGAAAACTTAATTTCGGCAAAAAAATTCCATGTACTCAGTTTATATTAGCATTGTAATTTTAGGCTTATTGAATAATCTGTTGAATAAGAAAATACATATCATATTTAGTATTTACATTTATTCAAAACGTAATACTGACATCTAATTTCTATGGGATAAGTTCTACTAACTAAAGTTGTAGATAGAAAGTAGTAACTATTTGAATGGAAGATAGATGTCACTTTTGAATTAAGAACACCTGGTTCTATTTATCAAATATTTTTAAATGTGGGGTTGTCTAACATGTGAAATAGAATTATATGGATAAATTGTGTGCTTGATAAAGATGGACAGTAGTGTGTAGAAAATGGCAGCTGTAGGTACTTCAAACTTTGAATGTTTAGAAATAAAAACCCGTAGTATAGAGCAAACCCTGCTACCTCTTATTAAACAGGTAAACTATAGCAGTTTTTGGTTTGCACTAAATTTTAATTTTATATTACTTTCAATACAGCTTCAATTTTTTTTAGAATGGGTGTGCACTTTGACGTTTTAATTGTAGCAATTATTTTTTAGGATATATATATTTTTATTAAAGTTTCTACTTAGTTGACTGTAAGGGGAGATACTAAATAAATCTCTGTCGATAAATTTATAAATTAGTAAAAGTGAGGTTATGCTTTTGTTTATTTAGCAACATGTGAGTTCGTTATTTTTACGCAAGCGTAATATATTTTATAAACAATTACAACAAATAAAGTGTAGTACACTTTCCTTAATTATTTAATAGATGATAAAAGCTTATGGAATAAAGTAAATTAAAACAAAGTAAATAAATTTTAAATCAATTTCTAAATATCAAGAATTAGAGCATATGTAGGTAATATATCTATCGTATTACTAAATTGATAATTTCTTAACAATTTACATTTGATACTTAATATTATTTTTTTACATTATATGCAATATAAATTCACTCTACTAATCATGAAATGCTTCATGAAAATGTTATATTTAAAGGAAACAAACAATGTTTGTGATTTATTATGAATTATTGAATATTCTTAATTTGACACATTTTTTTAATATGTTTATAATTTTATTTTTATTAGCATGATAAATTCTTATAATGAATACATGTGCACAAATACATTTCAAATTGTCAAATTTGTTTATGAAAGTATGAAGTGTTTATGATATGTAGGATATATTCTTTGAATTATGTAATAAAGTAATAAAAACCACCTTCAACCTTTAAATTGTAAATTTACATTAAGGATATGCCATTATTAAATTAGTTTCTATTAATGAAAAATTAAGTTTATCGCTGCATATTTAATGGCCGCATCATAGTTTTCTGTTTTCCTGTGTTATTCTCGTTTTTTATCTTTGTCTTTTCCTTAGTTATTACTTGATTATCGTCGGCTTCCATATTTCTTTATTCTATACACAGTCGGCAATAACATCTGTTCGGAGTTGGCAACAAAATAATTCGATTGGATCAATGCACGATTGGCTCTACTGTGCTTTTGATATTTATCATTGAAACCATAACCTAATCTAATTATTTAAAACGTTCATCTGATGAATAAATACGAAAACGTACTGCCAATATATGAAATGAAAAATTTTCAATGAGGAAATTTTTGTATTGTCAATTACAAAAAGATCAAATTGTTCACTTAATCTTATATTAGTCAGTCTATAAACATGTGTTTCTCATTGGAGGCTCAACTACTTGAGTCTGCCGACTACTGCCATTAGAAAAGAAATTTTACTACATTCTACTGAATATTTTTATATTTGTTTAACCCATTAACCGCCAAAATAAAACGAGAAGCGATAATTAACAAATAAGTTTGTTTTTTAATTATTGTATACAAAGTTAATATAAAATAAGGAAAAAAGTTTAAACAATAATAAATAGACTCAGTGGGATGGGTGTACTCAATTGAGTACAGCGGCGGCTTACAGATGAAAATCTTCAAAATATTTTTTTCAATGCATAAAGTTTTTAAAGATTTTTTGCATTGCCAGCGAATTCTTGCATGGCATAAAACACATCTTAATTGCTTTTCTACCTTCTTGGGGTAGTGACCTATACCATCTTGAGGTAAGCCTAGTACTAATGAAGATGAAAGTCGAGCTTTAGTTTCACGTTTTGGCGTAAGTAGTACCTTGCAATGGAACGTGTAAATAAAAGTTGATCCATGCTATCGCTGTGACTCATTACATATAATCGCCAAGCATTTGAAATGGTCATATCTATTATATAAGTTGGTAAACAATACCTACCACCTTTGTTACCACGAATGGCTATTCTATAGAGTGAAATGTACTGGTCCAGTTCATCTACTCCTCCCATATGTTTATTGTAAGACTGAAATACTTTTGGATTATTGACATCTATTTTTTGTCGTTGTGTAGCAGATCAACGTTTTACAGCTCCTATTGACTCAATTGTGTCATAATTTGTTGCCATTGTACTGACGCTATTGTCTTTCCATTGTACCAAAAGAATTTCATTTTGCTTGTCAAACCTATAGTCATATGAGGCTCGCTCTTCTTTGTTCATTTCTTTAGCACTTCTCAATGGACACTCTTTCCTTCTGTTCTCTCTAATTGTTTCGGTTGCACGAAATCCTTTTTCCTTGAGTTCCACCATGAGATTATAATTAGTAAAAAAGTTATCGAAAAATACTTCAAGCGATGCTGGGTCAGTCTCCATTTTTTCAAGCAATTTTTTTACTACTTTTGATTCTAAGGGATCAGTAGAATTTTTCTCCGATTTTCCACAATAAAAATCGAAAGTGTAGCAATATCCGGTGGAACTGGCTGCTACCCAGGTCTTAAAGCCAAATCGAACTGGTTTTCCACGTATAAACTGCTTAGCAGGGTGATGGTCAAAATATTTTACCATCGACTCATCAATTGAAATGTGCTCGTGCCATACTCCCCACTGAAGAAATTTTTTCATTACAACATTAGCTAAAGATCGAATTTTAAACATTTTGTCCTTGGTGGTGCCAGCTACGTTATTGTCCGCAAGATGAATGTTCTTTTCAATATCACGATATCTTTGTCTAGACAGTGATTTTGATACCATTTCCATGCCAACATCTTCATCGTAAGACCAGTATAAATCCTCTCTGGGTAATTTGTGATACCAGATAGTATCAATACACCTATAAACTTTTTTAAGTCGACGGGGTCAAGTTGAAAGTTATGTCTATTATTTTGACTAGCATATAAAACTGTATTGCTGATAATCAAACTAGCCACTTCTTCATCAAATAATTTCTCTAATACTTATACTGGGTTGAGATTACTAAGCAACTTCTTTACATTTTCTTGGCTGGTGAGCACATCAGTCGATACCCGAGATGTTGATGAGCACTTACACCAAGCTGGTGATGGCTTCTCTTTACCTTTTCGGCCAACGGTTAGTCATCGCTACTCTCGTTATTATCACTTAAAATGGTATTATTGTAGAGTCTAAATACCTATATGATACCTGTCACATCTTTCGGCAAGTTATCAGCTACCATGTCCTCATCACCACCTTCTTCATCTGTCAGTACACTCGGTTCCGGCAGAATAATTGCAAAATCATGTAACGAATTGTTACCACTACCTTCTAATATTACGTTAACAGATTCTTGTAGTCCTTTGAAATCATTACGAACTTTAAAACGTTTAGTATTCATCATAAACTTTTGTACTCTAAACTTATAACCACAACACAACTTCACGATGCTAACTTTCAACACTTAATAACTTTATTCGAAGCAGACACATTTCTTTTAATATACAAATGCAAAAAATTTACAAATATTTTCAAATTTTTAAAATTTTCGCAAACGTTTGCTGTATTCAAATGAGTACATCGGCGCCAAATGGGTTAAATATCACCACTTGTATTATGATGTTAAAATTTACTTGATATTAAAAAAAATGTTCAGTTAGATGATTATAAAATTTCATATTTTTTTAAATGAAAGTTTTCCTTCTTTTATATTTGCATAACTCGGCTAATGTCTTATGGTGTGTATTTATTCAAAATATAATAGTGACATCTAATTTTTATGTGGACACGTTAAGTCAACTTAATCAGGGTTGCCTGTACAACTTTTTTTCATTGCGTTGATTACAAGCTAACCAAAGTGCTCTTCATAATATACATACGACGTGCTAATGTGCTACATGTCACAAGGCGAATTCTTCAAATTTATGAAAATAATTGTTTTATATATTCTTGTAGTTACTGAACATATTTATTAACCTAAAAATTTATAAAATATACGTAATAATAAAACCAAATTTTGAGAAAATGTAGTTGACATTTACATAATGACTCATTTCGGTATTTGAAATATGACATATAAAGGTTTAACAAAAATGGTGGACCGATTAAACCCAACCCAACCCAACCCAACCCAACCCAACCCAACCCAACCCAACCCAACCCAACCCAACCCAACCCAACCCAACCCAACCCAACCCAACCCAACCCAACCCAACCCAACCCAACCCAACCCAACCCAACCCAACCCAACCCAACCCAACCCAACCCAACCCCACCCAACCCAACCCAACCCAACCCAACCCAACACAACCAACCCACCCAACCCAACCCAACCCAACCCAACCCAACCCAACCCAACCCAACCCAACCCAACCCAACCCAACCCAACCCAACCCAACCCAACCCAACCCAACCCAACCCAACCCAACCCAACCCAACCCAACCCAACCCAACCCAACCCAACCCAACCCAACCCAACCCAACCCAACCCAACCCAACCCAACCCAACCCAACCCAACCCAACCCAACCCAACCCAACCCAACCCAACCCAACCCAACCCAACCCAACAATACAATACAATACAATACAATACAATACAATCCAATACAATACAATACAATACAATACAATACAATACAATACAATACAATACAATACAATACAATACAATACAATACAATACAATACAATACAATACAATACAATACAATACAATACAATACAATACAATACAATACAATACAATACAATACAATACAATACAATACAATACAATACAATACAATACAATACAATACAATACAATACAATACAATACAATACAATACAATACAATACAATACAATACAATACAATACAATACAATACAATACAATACAATACAATACCAATACAATACAATACAATACAATACAATACAATACAATACAATACAATACAATACAATACAATACAATACAATACAATACAATACAATACAATACAATACAATACAATACAATACAATACAATACAATACAATACAATACAATACAATACAATACAATACAATACAATACAATACAATACAATACAATACAATACAATACAATACAATACAATACAATACAATACAATACAATACAATACAATACAATACAATACAATACAATACAATACAATACAATACAATACAATACAATACAATACAATACAATACAATACAATACAATACAATACAATACAATACAATACATACAATACAATACAATACAATACAATACAATACAATACAATACAATACAATACAATACAATACAATACAATACAATACAATACAATACAATACAATACAATACAATACAATACAATACAATACAATACAATACAATACAATACAATACAATACAATACAATACAATACAATACAATACAATACAATACAATACAATACAATACAATACAATACAATACAATACAATACAATACAATACAATACAATACAATACAATACAATACAATACAATACAATACAATACAATACAATACAATACAATACAATACAATACAATACAATACAATACAATACAATACAATACAATACAATACAATACAATACAATACAATACAATACAATACAATACAATACAATACAATACAATACAATACAATACAATACAATACAATACAATACAATACAATACAATACAATACAATACAATACAATACAATACAATACAATACAATACAATACAATACAATACAATACAATACAATACAATACAATACAATACAATACAATACAATACAATACAATACAATACAATACAATACAATACAATACAATACAATACAATACAATACAATACAATACAATACAATACAATACAATACAATACAATACAATACAATACAATACAATACAATACAATACAATACAATACAATACAATACAATACAATACAATACAATACAATACAATACAATACAATACAATACAATACAATACAATACAATACAATACAATACAATACAATACAATACAATACAATACAATACAATACAATACAATACAATACAATACAATACAATACAATACAATACAATACAATACAATACAATACAATACAATACAATACAATACAATACAATACAATACAATACAATACAATACAATACAATACAATACAATACAATACAATACAATACAATACAATACAATACAATACAATACAATACAATACAATACAATACAATACAAATACAATCCAATACAATACAATACAATACAATACAATACAATACAAATTCAATACAATACAATACAATACAATACAATACAATACAATTCAATACAATACAATACAAATACAATACAATAAATACAATCAAATACAATACAATACAATACAATACAATACAATACAATACAATACAATACAATACAATACAAATACAAATACAATACCAATACAATACCAATACAATACAATACAATACAATACAATACCAATACAATACAATACAATTCAATACAATCAATACAATACAATACAATACAATACAAATACAATACAATACAATACAATACAATAAATACAATACAATACCAATACAATACAATCAATACAAATACAATTACAATCCAATACAATACAATACCAATACAATATCAATGTAATACAATACAATACCAATACAATCACAATACAATACCAATACAATACAATTCAATACAATCAAATAGAATACAATACAATACAATACAATACAATACAATACAATACAATACAATACAATACCAATACAATACAATACAATACAATCAATACAATACAATACAAATACAATACAATACAAATACAATACAATACAATACAAATACAATACAATACAATACGATACCAATACCAATACAATCAATACAATACAATACAATACAATACAATACAATTCAATACAATACAAATACAATACAATACAATACAATACAATACAATACAATACAATACCAATACCAATACAATTCAAATACAAATGAATACAAATACAATACAATACAATACAATACGATACCAATACAATCCAATACAATACAATACAATACAATACAATACAATACAATACAATACAAATACAATACAATACAATACAATCCAATCAAATACAATACAAATACAATACCAATACAATACAATCAAATACAATACAATACAATACAATACAATACAATACAATACCAATACAATACAATACAATACAAATCAATACAATACAATACAATACAATACAAATCAAATCAATACAATACAATACAATCCAATCGAATACAATACAATACAATACAATACAATACAATCAAATACAATACAATACAATCAGATCAATACAAATCAAATTCAATACAATACAATACAATACAATACAATACAATACAAATACAATCAATACAAATACAATACAATACAAATCAATCCAATACAATACAATACAATACAATACAATCAAATACAATACAATACAATACAATCAAATACAATACAATCAAATACAAATAAATACAATACAAATACAATACAATACGAATACAATACAAATACAATACCAATACAATACAATACAATACAATACAATACAATACAATACAATACAATACAATACAATACGAATCAAAATACAATACAATACCAATACAATACAATACAATACAATACGAATACAATACAATACAAATACAATACCAATACAATACAAATACAATACAATACAATACAATACAATATCAATCAATACGATACAAATACAATACAATACAATACAATACAATACAATACAATACCAATACAATTAAATACCAATACAATACCAATACGATACAATACAATACAATACCAATACAATACAATACAATACAATACAATACAATCAAATACAATACAATACCAATACAATACAATACAATACAATACAATACAATACAATACAATACAATACCAATACAATACAATACAATCAAAATAGATACAATACAATACAATACAATACAATACAATACAATACAATACCAATACAATACAATACAATACAATACAATACAATACGAATACAATACAATACGAAATACAATACAATACAATACCAATACAATACAATACAATACAATACAATACAATACAATCAAATTCAATACAATCAATACAATACAATACAATACAATACAATCAAATACCAATACAATTCAATACAATACAATACCAATACAATCAAATACAATACAATACAATACAATACAATACAATACAATACAATACAATACAATACAATACAATACAATACAATACAATACAATACAATACAATACAAATAATATTAATACAATCACAATACAATACAATACAATACAATACAATACAATACCAATACAATACAATACAATACAATACCAATACAATACAATACAATACAATACAATCAAATACAATACAATACAATCAATACAATACAAACTACAATACAATACAATACAATACAATACAAACGAATACAATACAATACAATGCAATACAATCAAATACAATACAATACAATACAATACAATACAAAATACAATACAATACAAATACAATACAATACAATACAATACAATACAATACAATACAATACAATACAATACAATACAATACAATACAATACAATACAATACAATACAATACAATACAATACAATACAATACAATACAATACAATACAATACAATACAATACAATACAATACAATACAATACAATACAATACAATACAATACAATACAATACAATACAATACAATACAATACAATACAATACAATACAATACAATACAATACAATACAATACAATACAATACAATACAATACAATACAATACAATACAATACAATACAATACAATACAATACAATACAATACAATACAATACAATACAATACAATACAATACAATACAATACAATACAATACAATACAATACAATACAATACAATACAATACAATACAATACAATACAATACAATACAATACAATACAATACAATACAATACAATACAATACAATACAATACAATACAATACAATACAATACAATACAATACAATACAATACAATACAATACAATACAATACAATACAATACAATACAATACAATACAATACAATACAATACAATACAATACAATACAATACAATACAATACAATACAATACAATACAATACAATACAATACAATACAATACAATACAATACAATACAATACAATACAATACAATACAATACAATACAATACAATACAATACAATACAATACAATACAATACAATACAATACAATACAATACAATACAATACAATACAATACAATACAATACAATACAATACAATACAATACAATACAATACAATACAATACAATACAATACAATACAATACAATACAATACAATACAATACAATACAATACAATACAATACAATACAATACAATACAATACAATACAATACAATACAATACAATACAATACAATACAATACAATACAATACAATACAATACAATACAATACAATACAATACAATACAATACAATACAATACAATACAATACAATACAATACAATACAATACAATACAATACAATACAATACAATACAATACAATACAATACAATACAATACAATACAATACAATAAATACAATACAATACAATACAATACAATACAATACAATACAATACAATACAATACAATACAATACAATACAATACAATACAATACAATACAATACAATACAATACAATACAATACAATACAATACAATACAATACAATACAATACAATACAATACAATACAATACAATACAATACAATACAATACAATACAATACAATACAATACAATACAATACAATACAATACAATACAATACAATACAATACAATACAATACAATACAATACAATACAATACAATACAATACAATACAATACAATACAATACAATACAATACAATACAATACAATACAATACAATACAATACAATACAATACAATACAATACAATACAATACAATACAATACAATACAATACAATACAATACAATACAATACAATACAATACAATACAATACAATACAATACAATACAATACAATACAATACAATACAATACAATACAATACAATACAATACAATACAATACAATACAATACAATACAATACAATACAATACAATACAATACAATACAATACAATACAATACAATACAATACAATACAATACAATACAATACAATACAATACAATACAATACAATACAATACAATACAATACAATACAATACAATACAATACAATACAATACAATACAATACAATACAATACAATACAATATACAATACAATACAATACAATACAATACAATACAATACAATACAATACAATACAATACAATACAATACAATACAATACAATACAATACAATACAATACAATACAATACAATACAATACAATACAATACAATACAATACAATACAATACAATACAATACAATACAATACAATACAATACAATACAATACAATACAATACAATACAATACAATACAATACAATACAATACAATACAATACAATACAATACAATACAATACAATACAATACAATACAATACAATACAATACAATACAATACAATACAATACAATACAATACAATACAATACAATACAATACAATACAATACAATACAATACAATACAATACAATACAATACAATACAATACAATACAATACAATACAATACAATACAATACAATACAATACAATACAATACAATACAATACAATACAATACAATACAATACAATACAATACAATACAATACAATACAATACAATACAATACAATACAATACAATACAATACAATACAATACAATACAATACAATACAATACAATACAATACAATACAATACAATACAATACAATACAATACAATACAATACAATACAATACAATACAATACAAATACAATACAATACAATACAATACAATACCCAACCCGACCCAACCCAACCCAACCCAACCCGACCCAACCCAACCCGACCCAACCCAACCCGACCCAACCCAACCCGACCCAACCCAACCCGACCCAACCCCACCCGACCCCACCCCACCCGACCCCACCCCACCCGACCCCACCCCGACCCGACCCCACCCGACCCCACCCGACCCAACCCCACCCGACCCGACCCCACCCGACCCGACCCCACCCGACCCGACCCCACCCGACCCGACCCGACCCGACCCGACCCCACCCGACCCGACGTTATTAGTATTAGAATGATTCCTTTTAACATACATATGTGAAGCAAATCTTTTGAAATTCATTTTAAAGATATTTTAAAGCGTATATGGTGTACATACATATCCGAAAATAAAATCTACTGTTATTTAAAATATTTCTAATTTGTTTTCCATTTTCTTCATTCATGGCTAAACGTTTTATTTCTTTTTTTTAAATATAATATTAGAATCTAAAGATGTATGTATGTTTTAAATACTTATTACTATACTACAATAAGATTTCAAATATTAATCTGTTTCATTGTCATAAATACATATATGATTGCTCAAAAATATATCACTGTCAAGATATATTTTTGAGCAATCATATACGTATTTATGACAATGAAACAGATTAATATTTGAAATCTTATTGTACTATAGATAATAATAAATTTGATAAATAACTCCTGAATAGCATCGTAAAAGTTTATTATAAGCATGCAGTTATTAACATGAAATTTGTAATTGTTTTTTGTTGAGTATTTTTCTCACGATAAATAATTTTGTTAATGTCAATCAAATTTAGACATTCTTTTATGTTCTAGATTTGAATTTTAAAAATATCAATTCGTTAATATTAAAGGGCTAACATGAACATTGTAACTGAAAGACTTGAAATACAATTGAAATTCTAGCATATCGACATTTTCTTTCGACGGTTTATGAACGAGTTTGGCATGTTCGCGACATTTCTAGGACTTCTTTAATTGAATTATAAAAGTTAGGCACGTTTCCTATTGATTGTAAAAGCATTTTCGTTAAATAATGAGAAAATAATTAAATACTTAAAGATGTAAAAATTAATTTATAATATTGATATTTTGATCCTGTTTATTTTTAAAATAATCAGTTTACTGGATATTAATATCAAATAATAATTTTGTTTTAGATCACTAGGTGGATTTTGTATTGGTTGTATATAAATATTAGTTGTAAATATTGTGGTTCTTATATAAATAATACCTGATTGTAGGACAATATAAGACAATAGATATTTAAAGTAAATAATTCAAGACAGGTGATCGTCATGTATTGTATATAGATATTGCTTTATTATAATGCCAATAAATATTATATTTATAATTATAAGAAGTTGTTATACATATAGTATATACAATAACTTACATATATGTACATTCTGGTATTATTGTCAAATAATCTATTCTTCCCAGCCTAATGTTATAAGGCTTATGTTTATGTCTTCCTTTCACAATAAACAGATTATAACCCAATCTTAACAATTAACAAAATATTTTGATGATATAAATAAATATAAATAAAAGTTCTTTATCTTCTTTGAATATAATTAAAAAATGAGGAGGAAAATATTCCGACCCTAAAGCTCGGAATTGAATGAAACTGTAAGTTTATGTTTAAAAAAAATATTTTATAGAATCAAACTGTTCTTGAGTATAGAATCAGGCTTTAAATTTTTTTCGTTAATTAATTCTTTACTGTTGCATGTTCCACATACGTCTTACATTTGGGAAATGCTATCAAAATATACCAGAGTCAGTAGAATATATTGAGAAAAAGTGCTATCCTATATTTACATTTTTACTTATAAAAGGTATTTTCTGTTTCCGTGGGACTTATATTCGCCTGAACATTCGATTTGAAACGAACATCTTGCTACTTTATTAGCCATACGAACCTCTAAAAAATGACCTCATTGTGTAAAAATTCAGAATGTAGAATTGCGACTTAACATATATGTTTTCGCTTTTTTCTTTTATCGCTATACAAAAATTATATGAATATAATGAAAATGATACGATCATTCATTATAACATGTATGACGGTAATATGGTCTAAAGGGTAAAAAATATAATAAAAGTAAAGTGTTATCGATTAGTCTCATACTTTAATGACATTGTCTATAGATATTTGAAATTACAAAATTATTTTGTTAACAACACAAGCACACATATAATACGAGGGTAGCCGTTTATATTTCGGGAATAGCAAACAAAAAAAAATTTATTATTGAAAATAGTTTCACTGCTTTTCAAAATATTCTCCTTGAAAATCAATGCACTTTTGTGCATTCGTTTAAACTAATCCGAAAAGCACTGCTGCCACTGTGAAAGCGGTATCTCCAAAATATGAGTTTTGAATACCGCAACTGCCTCTTCCGGCGTAGAAAACCGTTGACCACGAAGTTTATTCTTCACGTGTGGGAACAAAAAGAAATCACAGGGTGCTAGATCAGAGCTGTACGGCGGATGGCTCATTAATTCAATGTTTCGCCCGGTCAAATATTCAATTGTTTGAACCAACCTGTGAGAGCTCGCATTGTCATGGTGCAGAATGATCTGTCATTTCGGTTTGTTTTCCTTAATTCTTCAAAACCTTTTGACAAACAAATAGTTGTGTATCATTCGGAATTGACCGTTCTACAACTCTTAAAGGCATGGTTACAACGTGACCGGTTTTTCTGAAAAAACAGGCGCCCGTTTGTTTTGATGTGGTTCGAGCGCGAACAACTTTTGTTGGTTTTGACTCATCTTGGAATACCCACATAGTCGACTGCTGTTTACTATCGGGCTTATACGTATAGATTCAAGATTCGTCACCTGTGACGACTTTATAAATGTTCTTCGAAGCACCGCCATTATGTTTTTTGTGCATTTCTTGGCACCAATCGACGCGAGTCCTTTTTTGAGCGGTTGTCAAATTATGTGGTACCCAACGTGAACATAGCTTCTTAACGGCTAAATATTCATGCAGGATCTTATGCACGCTAGTGTTACTAATACCTAGAGATGCCTCGATTTCACGGTATGTTACATGAAGGTCTTGCATTATCAATTCGGACACTGCATTAATGTCTTCCGACACTACAACATTTGTGGGACGACCTTCACGAAATTCATCGTCCAAAGAACGCCGTCCAAGTTTGAATTCACTATACCAACGATATACTGTAGTCTTCGATGGTCCTTCATCACCATATAAAGAATTCAGCACGTTGATGCATTCTTGTTGAAATAATCTACGCCGAAAGTTATGAAAAATAATTGCACGAAAATGATTGCGAGTTAATTCCATTTTTTCGCTGACATAAAATTTTCAAGTTACTGTCATCAATAGAAATAGCGACCGGATAATAAAACGCTCGAGGTAAATATATTGTCAAAAATGACAAACTTCACCATGCAGTTATCAGATCGGAGGCAACACTAACAGTATTGCCAGTTTTCGAAATATAAACGGCTACCCTCGTAGTTTGATAAGTCCGTTGATTGCCATAAATATTAGGCTCTCACCTTCAAGTTATCGAATTATGTTAAAAAGTGGTTGCATTAGAGGAAAATTAAACAACATAAGTTTTGTGATAATCGTTATTTATTTTAATATTTGGTGACTACTTTGGGCTTGAATAACGCCAGCGATTCTTTTAGCTAAACATAAACTTGTTATCAGCTCATGACAGACTGGATACTGGATTTTTTTTTCACGATACCCCACATATGTTTAATAGGCTTCAAGTCGAATGATTATTAGAGCTGGATAAACTTGTCTGTCCGAGAAAGTGCATCGAATTGGACATACATACTGATCCCTTCGTGTCAGGCAAACACGACTATCCAGTCTAGTGATTATGCACGCTAATTCAGAACTACAATCTCATTTTCTTGCAACTGCTTCATTACCATTGCTGATTTATGTCACGGGCCTTAATTTTTCGCATGTTTGTATTAGGGAATAGTTCATTAAGGGATGGCAATACAAGTTTCCAAGGCCTTTGGGTAATATAAACTGTTCATTGGAACATTTCTCTCACTTCACTAGCTGTCAAAGAGATCTATATTATCGTACACCCCCTCTCCTCTACTCTCACAATACAATTGGAATGCTAAGCACCTAAAAATTGATAAAAAATATAGGTAATTTTCAAAAGATGTTGCATATGTTAATGCAGAGTGCCACAATATTGTAAATCACTTTATACAAAAAGGAAATCAAAGAAAATTTACTGTGAAATTAGAATCCTTATATCACAATACATCGGATTCGAATTTCAGGCGTGTCTTCCTGTTTTTTATCGAAAGTCGTGGCTTCTTTCTAGCTTACAACCTCAAGACCTACATCTAATAGCTTTTTACAATCGCTGTATTAATTGGTCTTTCAATGTTCTCTATTAATGCAGTAGTACGTTGGACAGACACAGAGTTTTAACTGATTTGCGAATTATCTGTCGGTTATCTTGTACAGTTAATAGGCTTTGTCTGCTTGTTTACGGTTTGTTGATATGAGTACCAGTTTCTTTGAAATATATAGTATATTTCATCCCATAAGAGAATTATTAACAATATTGAAGGCAATCTTTGGAACTATTAATTATTGAACGTAGTAGTATGTGTTCACTAAGACCTGTGCTAATCCATTGAGTGTTGCTTCAAAAACTGTAAAACTACACGTACATACTATCTGCTTCTGGGTTTCCGGGCTGGAACCGCGTCACTAGTATATCTGCCTTGGCAGATATACTAGTGACGCGGTTCCAGCCCGGAAACCCAGAAGCAGATAGCATGGACCACGACCGCGGAAGTCTACGTACCAAATTTACACGTACATACCTTAACCAGACGTTTTATGGTTTTAACACAACGAAGCTCAGTGCTTACGTATCTCTTAGAGTTGAGATTTTTATGAAGAATACTAGAGCTTTTGAATGGATATCTACTGAAGAAATAATGAATAAAAACTTGTGTACGAAGTTAAAGAAATTATGTAAGAAGAATTGGAAGATAGTTGTTCAAGAAATGTATAAAGTGGTTTTCCAAATTTGGAATTAAAGAGGAATACTGGTAAAGTGACAAAAATGAAAATTAGCAAGTGTACGGAATCATTTTAGAAAAGTGAGTTGCTGCAGAAAAGTGGTGCGAGGTAAGGCAAGTTATTACAAACTTGAAAGTATATATTCAATCCTTTTGTGGTTTCATTAGACATGAATATAATTATTCATGACTTTGATTTGTGCTTATAGCTTTTTATATTTCGAAATCCATTGAATATTTCTGGTAATTGAATTCTAGTGTTTGTTATAATGAACACTTTTTCTCTTACAATCAGATATTGAATAATATTGAATAAATTAAGACGAGATATTCTTATGTTGTGACTATGTTGACTTTGCATTTCAAAACTGCATTTACTTCAGAGTGGTTACATTCATAATTTTCTCAGATTAGGAAGTCCTGTTTTAGCGAGTCCAAGTAATCATTTTTCGTTACACTAATATAGTTGTTAATCTTTTCTGGAGCTTTACAGTTGTTCTTTCTAGTTTTAAATATTATTTTTGAGCTTTTATAGGGCCAATTATCAGATTTTTGAATGAATATCAGTGAACAATTTTGAAAAATATTTTGGTCGACAAAGAAGTTTATGTCATCAGCATTCAAAAAACTAGTATTTTACTAAAGATGTTAATAGAAGCCGTTAATATTGTTAATTCATATAAATGATAAATAAAACAGGTTCTAAACCACTCGCGATACGTTACGATTCGATCATTCTGTCAAATATCTATTAATTTTATGTCATATACTATACTTATCTAGTTTTTAAGATCCAATGAAACTCTTAACGTCATGCGACAATTTTCCGAATTGTTTGAATTCATTGTCATTTTTTGTAGTTAAAATATTTTTGTATTGTTGTCGATTTATCGATAATTTATTTAAATTTAAAAGTCAATTACACTCGAATGCTTTTGCTATATTTTACGCTAATTAAGTATCTAGAGATTATAGCAATAATTTTGAGGGCATGTAGACAAGAATTTAGAATTTTAGCCTTTAGTAGTTAAGTTTTCGCAAGTACATGTGAGAAAATTTCTAAAAATCAGTTGCTTTTAATTTACATTACTCATATCAGAAATATATCCTTTTTAACAGTACTTACACATTTTGTAGGAAAAAATAACATTGTTATTGTTTCAATTATTGGCACTATTTTTTCGAAATTCGAAATTTAGTAATAAATATATTGGGTTGTCGGGGAAGTCTGATACGTTTTTGCAACAGATAGAGATAATTGATTTTGGCAAGCGCGAGTCATTCGCATCTATATTTACACTGCTATTTGAAAGGCGACAGTTCTAACATTAATTTGAAAAAAAAAATGAGCGATTTGGTTGCTGAAATTTTATAAAAAGTAAAAAATGAAAGGCAAAAGTGTGAATTTTTTAATTGTTTACTTTTGTAAGGGAAAGAACGAATGTTGAGCTGTGTGAAGTTGCGTAAAGATTATGGTGACAATGCTCTATAAGACCGTCAATGTCAACAATGGTTCACTAAATTCCGTGATGATTTTAATATTAACGACGCTCCTCAAGGGCGTCACTTAGATTGATGAAAACAAAAGAAAGGCGCCAAACTCATAGCACACGACACAAAATACTGCAAAAATGTTAAACATGTGTCATTCATGAACTTAAAGAAGCTCACTTGACAGCTCGTATAAACATCTGCAATGTACTCCTTAAATGATTTTTTTTGAAGTGACTCATCAGTCACTGGTGATGAGAAATGAATTGTTTACAATAATATGGTGCGAAAACTGTCTTGTACTCGTCCTGGAGATTCGCTTCAAACGTCATCGAATTCAGGCACTTTCGTCAGTGGACGGTTATGCTCTCAGCGTGGTGGAATTTTAAAGATTCTTTAAGTTCATACCGAGAAATGAAACAATTAATTCAAGTATATTAAACAGTTTGAACGAATCCATTATCCAGAAACCTGTGGTATTTCATTACGACCATGCGAGCCTGTACAAGTATGATTGCCCGTCAGAAATTATAGTGTCCTGAATAGGTTATGTTGCCACACATACATAAGTTTTTGCAGATAAAGATAGGTTCTTTTATGAACGAGGAATTACGAAGTTCGCCAAAAGATGACGAAAGATTATCGTAGAAAACGGGCAATATACAATTGATTGAGCTTTCTTTTTTATATTAATAAATGACTAAGAAAATCGAAAAACTATGTCATTGACTTTCTGACATCTCAATATAATTTCTAGATGTAGATATGTATACGGACATAAAGGTAAATGGACCCATGCCCATTATAATACAGAAATAAGGTAAAAAATGTATCTAAATTTCCGTTTGTAAGTAAACATGCGGTAATATATACATATTAGGTTTATTAGCTATTTTTCGTTTCACTATCTTTTTAGATTCATTCTAGATTTATTACGTTGTGTTTTTGATGCATACATGTTTTGCGAGTATATCGAAGTATATTCCAGAATTCAGGTCAATAAATTTACACTTGTGGGATTTCGATATTTAATCTGGTGAATTTGAATACACCCTTATACTACAAAGGATCTCTATTTTAAGTGCTATACGTTTTTTTCCGGGTTTTTAGGAGGATTACAAATGAATTAATACATTATTTCAGGACAATAATAAGAAAGTAATAATAATCATATTCTCTAAATTTTAAATGTCGAGGATAATGGAAAGGAAACCATTCACTCGTTGGACACCGACTACGTATTGCATATTCTGTATTCGTTAGATATAGTTAGACTTTCAGATTTTGTAATTGAATTAGATTCGATTTTTATGTTATCTATGCACGATAAGATTGTGAAGAATATGATCTATGTGTGAAAAGTTTAGTTACTACATGTATAAATGTATGCATACATTTCTACATGTACATACATATTATGTATGTATATATACGAGGGTAGTTTGACAAGTAGTGAGAATGGAAAAGAAAAACGAATTTTTTAAATACAAAATAATTTTTATTTTTCAATATATTCTCCTAAAAGAGCAATACATTTATTCCAACGGTGCTCCAATGCCCTTATGGTATCTCTAAAATGCGATTCCGGAAGGCTTGCAAAATACTCATTTACGAAGATGATAAGCTCGTCGTTATTTCTTTCCACCTAGTGCCGTTTTCAATTTCGGAAAAAGGTGGAATTCGGAAGGGGCTAGATCCGGCGAATAAGGCGCATGCGGTACTAATTGGAAATGCAACTCGTGGATTTTGGACATCGCAACTGTGCTGGTATGCGAGGGAGCCTTATTTTGGTGAAACAGAATCTTTTTCTTTGCAATTCCTGGCCGTTTCGCACGAATCTCAACATTTCATTTTTGTAGAAGTTCTGCATAATATTGTCCGTTTATTGCGGCACCTTTCTGAAGGTAATCAATGAGCAAAATGCCCTTTGAATCCCAAAAAATTGATGCCATCATCTTGTTTGCCGATAAAGTGGTTTTCGCTTTGTTTGGAGGTGCAGAACCACGTTCTAACCATTGTTTCGACTGTTGTTTAGTTTCGGATGTACTGTAGTGTATCCAAGTTTCATCGCAAGTAACAAATCGCCTACAAAAATCAACCGGATTCCGCTTATAAAGGTCCAAACACTCATTGGAAATGCGCAAACGAGTGAACTTTTGATCAGTCGTAAGCAATCGCGGTACCCATCTTGCCGAAAGCTTGGAAAGGCCCAATTCTTTCGTTAAAATGTGATATACACGTTCTGTTGAAATGTTTACCATGTCTACTATCTCTCTCACTTTGAGTCGTCGATCTTGCGTAATAATATTATGGATTTTTATAATCATTTCCTTAGAAGTCACGATTTTGGGTGCTCAAGAGCGCGCTTCATCAACACAGCTTGTTCTACCACGTTTAAATTCATTTACCCATCTACTTAATGTGGCGGATGATGGAGCAGATTCACCTAATGTTTCTCATAACTCATCTTTTATTTCGGTAGCTTTCATACCCTTAATTACGAAGTATTTAATCACCGCACGATACTCTGCTTTTTCCATTTTAACAAAACGACGTGTTGCTTCTTTTTCAATCAGCTGTCAAAAATAAACTAATCAACCGATTTATCTAAATATCGGAATATAAACATATAAATAGGCAACCTAAATTACAGTGCACTTGTTTACCAATTAGAGCTTAACCTATGTGTCATTCTCACCACTTGTCAAACTATCCTCGTATACATTTTCTAACACGCCCACGACTGGGCATCGTAATTGTGTGACACCATTATTATAAAAGCGAAATAATTTTATAGTGATTTCATAGAATGATACGCATTTAGGCAGTAGTTTTTAATAATAATTACGTACCACATATATGCATGTGTTGCATGGTTTCGATATATTATAAAATAATCTATGTATATTTTTACATTCCCAACTAGCTTGGTGCCAATTACAAGGGCATTGGCAGACCATGAGTTATTATTACGCCCTTGCTCGTGGTACGACTTAAGATTTTTGGTTGCTAGCATTCGCTTAAATGGTAACGGTAAACCATGAAAAATCTCCTCGTTCGGTATATATGCACAGACATACATGTGACAGTTAGTGTTTTGTAGCCTTCTCATTTCGAAAAAGTAATATCTCTTCTATGTATGTGATACGTTCTAAAAACTATAGAAATTGTAAAATTCCGTTTATTTACTTTATAATAAATAAAATTTAAGACATACTAAAACATTTTTTTATAGTTTACGGTGACTCTAATTTTGAGATTACTGGTTGTGAACGTGTTAAAAAACTTAATATTTTATTGAGTTATCACATGCTTTTATTACAATGGCATTGTTGCCCCTAACTTATAGTTAGATTTCATTTTCCGGCGTTTTAATATCTCTTCTTACCGTACAAAGATATATTAAATCATGGCGTGTGTATATATGGTATAGATCAGCGTTTCAACCTATGGATCGCGACACAATATTGGGTCGCTTTGAAATCCTTATGGCCGCGAAATGACTGAGAAATAAACTATGATTGAGAAAAGAGGAATAATTTACTCTTATTATACATATGAGAAAAATATATTTTATAATAAAGCCAATATGAACTTCCTTTTAATACTGTTAGCAGTTAATATTTAGATTTAGGCCGCTATTTTTTTGACATTGAACACACCAAGTTTTTTATGTAATCTAAATTTAAATCCTTGCCATACTTGTACGGCTTGTTTATTCAGTCTTTTAGATTTCCAGAAAATGGTGTGCATTCCATTTCCTGGAAATCATTTTCATTTTCTATAGGGTTATATCTGAACTATTTCCAGGCCACGTTAATAAGTGATGATAAGTATAATTTTTTAAAAGCCGGAAAAAGAAAAGAATAAAAGAAATTTCTAAATTGTTGTAAACTAATTACAATAATTATCCTATCGTATTATTCTTGCATGATATAATATGGAGTTGTCCTCAACAATGCAGTGCGGAATAGACAAACGGCAGTGTTCGTTTAGAACGTCAATATAGTCATCTGCCTTTAATGAACCGTTAACAAAATGTAAAGAACCCAATTTCTTATCAGAAATGTAATTCTAAACCATTACAATTGAAAATTTGACGTTGTGCGTAAGCATATTGTTTTAAGAGCTTTTTCTGTTTTTTTTGTGAATGTAGTGTGTATTATCTAGAACTGCCAAGTCGGGCGGCGCACCATAGTCGTCCACAAACCGATTGTACATAATGATTCAAACTTTAGTTTATATATCGTAAAATATTAACGCACTTCAATGTATTGTTTTGTAAATAGCAGATTAAATACATTACACGACTAATTAACTTCTGACTCGCGTATTTTGGCAGCGTTCATACGTTTAATGAACAGTAGTGATATATTAGACGCCAGTAATTTTTATTTATATATTAATATATAAATTGTTAATATATAATTTAATATATAAATTTTAATATATAAAAAACTGTGAAACACTTATTCTTCTGCGATATATAATCAATTTCAATGAATTCGGCCACACATTTGGAGTATCTAATGCAATACGTTTTTAATAGCGTTTCATTCAGCGATCTTCGCCACGTCGAAGAAATGATCTTATACAAAGAAAACTATTGTTCCTCATCTAGAGATACATGTAGCAATACATATCTCTATATATATCTATATATTCAACAGAACATACAATATTCCAATTATAGGATAAAAAATAGAAATTATATAATATGTATCGTACAAGAAATAATATATATCGAAATAATAACAAGCAAGGAAAAACAATACAAATTATTTGATTAACACAACTAATACATAAACGAATAAGGAATTAAAAAAATTATAATAACAACACAAAATTAGAGAAAAGCATAATAAAGTATTCAGATAAAGACATAATTTACACGATAGGAAATTAAATTGTAAAGAGAGAAAAATGATCAGCAACGGCTTTCTTGAAGGAACTAAAATACAAAAAGCGGACATCGGCAGTACTAAACATTTTATTGATGTTATTACACATTATGATGATTTAAAATGTATCTCGTTTTATAGAAATGTAAGATAGGATGTGACAGAAGGACGTAATAAAATTTGTGGGCCAGAAAAGTTAAATACACCCAAAGTAGGAGAAGAATCAATTTTGTTCTAAAGAAGGTTGTACAAGCAATGTAGGCTAACATAAATTCGTAGAAAAATAGAGAAGGTATATTAAAACGCGACAATAATATAGCATGGTCAAAGTTACTAGAAGAAAAAGAAAAAGAAGATAAAAGCAGGGATCTGACCATTTCCAGCTAGCTGTATGGCTATTTTAAAGTTTTTCATTAGACGACATAATATCTTTCTCAATCACATTGGCAATACTAAGGCACTGATCACAAAATTGCATGGTGTAAAAATAATTGAGTGTGGAAGGCAGTCTATATATACCAGGTGTACCGGTGCGCCTATCTCATTGATGCGAAAAGGTGATCGAACGGGACAAGGTCTGGAGAGTACGGCGGATGTGATATTATGTTCTATCCAAGTGCTTTTAACGTTTTCTAGACCGGTTTTGCTGTATGAGACGGCGCGTTATAGTACTGTAAAATCACTTTACCGTGTCTTCGAGCCCATTCTGGACGTTTTTCTATCAATGCATAATTGATAATTTGCTGTCGGTAGCGACCAGTATTAACCATTTCACCAGGGTTTAAAAGTTCGTAATACACCATGCCACTCTGGTTCCACCAAACTATTAAAATTG
Organism: Dermolepida albohirtum; assembly: GCA_031893035.1. Taxonomy (NCBI): domain Eukaryota; kingdom Metazoa; phylum Arthropoda; class Insecta; order Coleoptera; family Scarabaeidae; genus Dermolepida; species Dermolepida albohirtum. The sequence goes on along the minus strand of JAVIWB010000295.1, from coordinate 11,349 downwards.
TTAGCAAAACCATTCACATTAATTGCAGATTGTCGATAATGCGGATTTCGTAATACATTATGTCCGGAATACCAGTAGTTCTTTTTTGTTATGGATATAAGACTACAAATTTTTAGGATTTTTAACGATACTATTCTGGACATCTACGAGGTATCAATGATTTCGCATTTTAATTTGTGCTCTTAGTTTCCTAAATTGTTGATAGAAATATTCATTTTTATTACGTTATTTGCATTCATAATATTTAAACACATATTTTTTTTTGTTTTCGGAAAAATGTGTGAGTCAGTCTTAAAAACGGGAGCATGAACATCAAAATACTTTATGTAAGGGATATGAAGAAGCACTATTACTATCATTATATCATCATTTTTAATCTGATAAAACTGAATCTTTTGTTTAAAACACAAAACTTCTATAACTAGATGATTGTTTTCGTCATCTAAGGTATTCAACTGTGATCGTCCAGTATTTGCAATGACTCCACTAACGATAATGAAGGATTTTCTGATTTGCCTCAGTATTTTTTTGTAATTGTGAATAGTTTCAAATAAATACTTGAGCATATTCAAATTTTTTCTTACTTTCATTTAAATTGTAAAACTAAGCTCTTTATTTGTTGACAACGTTTAGAATAATAAAATTATGCCTGTAATTATATCATATACACAACGTGTTGAGGGATGCTGGAACATTGTCTGTGAAATTGTCGAATTTGTATAAAGGCTTTTGTTTGAGCAATAAAATCATTTATCTCACCTACCTTAATAGTTTTGATTACAAGATGTAATGAAAAGCATGAGTTTACACGTTACATGTATTAAGTAAATGCACTTATTTTTAAGATAACCTATAAATTTTGCTTCCCATTCTTCCTTATAATATTGACAGTACTTTTGTTTTTTTTTATTGGACTTGAATCATTTTTAGTATGCTCATTTTAAAAATTTATTACTTCCATCATTTAATTATGATCAATAGAGATGGATCCTTTTGTGGGCACATAGTTGCGCGTCTGATGATGAGTTCGGCTGCAATTGGGCGGAATGATTTTATTTATAGTTATATTGCACAATCGTGCAATAGTTTAGTCATTTATAGAGCGCGTATCGCTGGTTTAATCAACTGTACACGGGTGAGTGAAAATATTTTATTAACGAATATACAGGTTACAAGAGATACATCAAATTATTAAGTATATACATACAATGCAATATCCTGATAGTTTCCTAAAACGTGATTCTTACAATGCGAACTTAATGGCGCATAGGATTAGCAAGTCACAAAGAGAACTTGAAAAATGATAAATCATTTTTTAACTTGTTGTTTACGTACATTTTCGCTCATCCGTGATTGTTCGAACCAGTGATATATAGTCGAAAATCGACTCAAGTGATCTAAGCATAATTGCACGATATAACACTAAATAAAATAATCCTGTCCGACGGATTTGTGATCGTACCGACTGTGCTATTGTGCGCTGGAAAAATAATCCATCTGTTAGACAATCCTTCGGGTAACCAGTGAGTTAGTGACGCGAAGACGCCTCGTAAATGTGGATTGTTAACTGTGACGGGTCTAAATATATTTCTAAATCGTTTTTCTATGTTAGAATCACATGCATTGATTATTTTATTCATAATCACATCTATCCAGTTTTCCCAGCGGGGCTAACCCATACTGCAAATCCGGAGGTTTATTCAATATTATTTATAAGTTATGGTAATTATATAGTCCCTGATCAGAATATTAGGACCTTTGTTAATTTTTACATTTTCTTTATTTCAACTAATGTAATTTAAAAACAAACGAATAAACCGAAAGGTATGATATTTAACGAATTTATTTGTTTTTATTTGTGACACAATTAGACGATATAGCTCAAGCAAAAGATATATCTGATGAAAAAAATTGCAGTTCCACTTCGTTGCGTACAGGAAAGTTCTTTCAAATTTGTACAAATTGTACAAATAGAAGAAGTTTATTGGCGACTGGAGAAAGGTAAAACAAAATAAGTCATGATCTGTATTACTATGAAGCCACGATGGAGCAAAGACAATAAAAAACACGTGTTGGATGATATTCTGCTCCCGTATTTTGATTAACTAGATCCTGATGATGATCCATACCCTCACGCATGATAGTGCCCTTATCATAAAGCAGAATCTTTGATGAACTTTTTGGAGCTTGTGAATTTGTACAATGGGAAAATTAGCCCTACCTAAATGCTATTGAAAGTATTTGGAGCGTATTGAAACCGGTAGCCTTCAAAAAAAAGTACCACCATTCAAAAATTGAAGGACAATATGCAAGACGATCGCATGATTAATGCGTGGAAAATATTTCGAAAAGAATGCCAGCGGTGGTAAGAAAACAGGGTGGAATTACGAAATATTAGTAATTTTTTGAAAATCATTACTTTCGTATTATTTAAAATAAATATTTTTCGTTAAACTATTTTGTTATGCTATACAACAGAAAACATATTTGCATGTGGTTCTAATAGGGTGCTGACCAAGATGAACTTATTTTATACAATCTTTTACGATTTTAGGCGCTTGTCATCTTACGATGGAGTTCTGCGAAATTAAACGTAAAAGTTTTCCATAAACCGACTAGTAAATGTTGCTTCTTATTCCTCCTTATTATATTAAAAATACTTTTAAATTTTATTCAACCACTTTTATTCACATTATTAGATATGCTTTACTGAATTATCAAAAATTATCAAAATTTTATCCCAACACCAAAATACAAAATATGAGAAAAACGTCTTAAAAATAATTTGTAATTTATAAATTAGGCAATTTTATTGGTCGCGGCGGAAAGCGATCAATACTTTTCTAAATTTAGTAAATTTCTTGTTCAAATGAAAGCCAAGAAGAAGTAGAAGTTGTAGAAAAATTAGTAGTTTTATTATGTACTATCGCATGAAATTGAATTGGATAAGGGAATAGAATTTAATTAGGCAATGTCCAGAAAACTATTCAAATTATTCAAAATGTATATATACATACATAAACGAGTAGCTACTGGATATTTACTGCAATATCGCTTTTCAAGGTTATGCGCAACAGTACAAGAAAAGAACGTAAAATTTCATAATACAATATCGACGAAAATGGAATAAGATAAAAAAATTAAAGTAGAAAAAGAAAACGAAAGTTCTCAACACAAAGAATTACAAATAGGACAGAAAATCTATCTAAAAATCTTCTAGATACGATACACAGAAAACAAAAGAAACAAACACAGGTCCGAATTCAATACCACATATTTCTGATAATAATTTTACAAGTAAAAAATAAGAAAAATATATTTGAATATTATGCAAATTCACTAAAAGCCGTTATTGTTTCAGAATCCTCATTCGAGGAGGATTAGCGGCAGCTAAAAAAGTAGAAAAGCAAGTAGGCTTACTTCCACTAAAATTAGTAATAGTTTACAATACAGATCGATATAAAATAATTATTAAGAAATCTTAAGAATTTGGGAAATGTATTTCCAACATTCAGAACATATTAAAAAAAGTTCCAAAATTGAAAATATTGAAGAAGAAAATATAGAAGCAGAATAGAAAATATAAACATATTAATAAACGTTATAATCTATGCCTTAGCATCCCTCCCGTAGTTGAGTTAACGTCAATTACAGGGACATTATTATTACGCCCGTGCTTGTGGTATATCTCCAGCACTCCTTAAACTAAAAGGGAAATTACGAAAAATCTTCCCAGACAGCATAATAAGCTAGTAATGTGCCACTGAACTGTCAATCGATATCATAACGATTACACAACTTTGCGGAATAGTCCAAGTCATGATAAGGAATATCGGTGATGAAGATAATCGAAAATTAGGAATATTTCAAAATCAAAAAGAAATTTTGAATATGACAGACCATTATGACACGAGGTAATGGTATTGGTAAGAAATTGATAAATAATTTTAGTAATTTGTCTTTATCTTTCTGAAAAAAAAAACAATATTATTAAAGAACTACCAATGTTGCGTTATGAAAAGTTTGATCAAGTTCAAGTGAAACCTGGACATAAATTCTTATTTTTTAGAATATTGTATAAGAAATGTGTTTGATTGAGTGGGAATGCAATTCACAATTAAACACTTTGTTAGTATTGTGTTCTTTTTTACAAAACCAAAACTAATTCTTCTAAATCAGACAACTTTCTTCGAGAGAGAAAAAGAGATATATAATAATTAGGTTTGTGATAATAGAAAAATATGAAATATCTAATTAACGCGATATTTGTATCAATGCACGAGTTAATTTTCCGCAGTGATGATAAAGTTGAGTTCGAATAGGCAAGATAATATTAGAAAATTAGCTAAATTTTACATGATTTGAGATGAAAGCTTCATTAGTTGTTATTTTTGGAATACAAGTTTGTCTAACCTATCTGATTTATATTTTGGCAAATGAAGCATCTGATTGATAGTGAAATTTAACATAATTAAATGTACAAGCAAAAAGAATAGCAACAACGTATATACATATGTATGTATCTATGTATCTCAGTAAGCGAATTTATTTTCTTTAATTAAAAATGAATTTTAATTATTTGCATATGATGAAATTTCGTTACAGTCCGTACAGTAATTAAAAGAGGATAATAAATATTTTGAATATATTAAATAAAAAAAAGGAGATGAAATATAACTAAAATCTATATTAAATATATTAATACCCATTTAATCTAAAAAGGTATCCAACCGCCTTTACTATCAATATATGTTCACAACGTTTATTCATGACAATTAAATTTTTAGTGTAATTTTGTGGTAGTGATCGCCATATATTTCGTACATTAAGTGATATCTATTTTAATGTATGTAATGTTTAAAACTTAGTTTTTACTTCAGTATCGCTCACATATTTTCTATTGGACTTGCATCGGATAATAATTTGTCCATTGTCGCAATCTGTTCCTTTTTTTATTTTGTGCTTAGACGGCTGCGATGCTAGGGGTTGTCTTCCTGTAGTTGTCCATACTGTCATTATACCATTTGTGGATTGATGGCAAATGACCTTTTTCGTATAATTTAACCATTTTTTTTGTCTTCTAAATTGTCGATAAAGACACACAGCTAAGCAAAACCTGGATGGAAGCACCTCCAAACATGGTGTTTAATTGGTTGCGTTACTGTACATTAAATCATGCGATATGCATTTCCTGTCCAAGTTTTTTTCTTCGGTACCCAAGCATAGGCCAAAGCCTTGTCTGTGAAGATAATATTGAATTAATTTCGAGTGATATTTGTCTGTGTTCAATCAAGTTTTTTTTTGTATTTAATAGGCAGTAAACCACCTGCTATACTCATTTTTTGTCCTTTGGGATAAATACATAAAGCACTATTACTAACAGTTTTGCATAAATCTTACTAATTTTTATTAACATTATGATCTCATTTGAAAACAAATGAATAAATAAACTATAATATACTAACACATCAATTTTTCATCACTCTAACTGCAATATTAATCGCCTTGTCACCACCGCGCTTCGTTGATTCTACAGACTATAACTAAAGGAACATTTTTTCTCAAAGTCGCAATGATACTGTCTGCGTAAAAGAAACAATTAAAATTGTCTGCATACATCTTTGTGTTTCATTATAATTTTAAAGTGAGTTATTTTTTACGCCCTTCTCTCCACTTTAAAAAATTGTTCGCTTTGGAAGATTATACAATATATAAAGATGATAGAAACATTCTACACATTCAAATGTATCAATTAAATCTGAGATGTATGAACTTGTTTAATGTTGGATAAATGTGGTACGAAGTATTAAATTAAAATTACAATTGGTTATCGCAACATGAAAAATTGAAATTTAGATTCGTTATAGAAATGAAGAATGAAAGAAAAATGTAGAAAACTATTTAAAAAAGTAGACGACAAAATATTCACTACAGTAAATGGAAAAATACTTTTTGTATATGGTATTTATTATGCAGGTAGTTGCAGTAGTAAAATGTTTTGGCCTTTGTAGAAAAATCGAAGTAGTTAAAATATTATACCTAAAAAATATTCTAAAATTGTAGTTTAGTAAATTTAATTGTAAAATTTTTGTAAAAAAAGTAAAACTATAAGAAAATACACTAAGGTTAGGTTTTCGAATGGTATAGTTTTTCAATTTTTTTGTTAGGTATCGGATTAGAAATTACTTATCCCATGTAAAGAGAGGTTTTCTACATAAATAATAACATTTTTTGGATTACCTAATATAGAAAATATTATCGACAGTGTTTTGGAAGATCTGGTGCAGTACTAAAGTATGTAGATTCTTAACTACTGAACATAGAAAACAAAAAAACTTTAGAAAAAAATTTGGAGGATTTATTTCTAATTCCTTAATTAAAACAAATCTTCGTATAAATAATCACATGCCATCTATTTTTTTCCTAAACAAATTTTGCAATACCTCCTACCTAATAAGTTTAAATTTAACATTATTAAATGTACATACAAGCAAAAAGAATGGCAGTAAGGGATATACCTATGTATTTCAGTTAAGCGAATTTATTTTTTTCTTTAATTAAAAATAAATTTTAATTATTTGCATACGGTGAAATTTTTAGTTACAGTCCATACGGTAATTAAAGGTGGATAATATTTTGAATATACTAAATAAAAAATACAAAATCTTCAATTCTTGCCGTCTATACGTTTAGGGTTAAATTTACAGTAAGTAAGAAAGTACTTTCTTGACATGCTTGATTATATTAAACGCGACAGGTTTTTGAAATCCTCGGAAACGAGTGGGAAAGTATGTCATTGCGGCATAAATAATAAGAACTAAAACGTTGCTGCTACAGAAAACTTTATTATAGATAATGGTAGAAACTACATTAATAGTAATTTTTATCGTATATACATATGTATCCTTTCTTGATTCACTAAAAAATAAAGCTACGATACATATTTACTTGTAGAGATTGATATTATAAATTGATTCTTTTCTTTTCAAGAAACTGTGGTAAATTATTTCAAACCTTGGACTTATTGTTTCTGTCTTAATTAGAGTTGTTTTTATTATACGAAACCCAGAGAAAACAATAAAAATGTTAAAATTTCACTTATCGATTAAATTAAATGAATTTAAGCTATTGCAAATAATAAATAAAAATTATTTACCAGTTACGTTTCTTTAAGCGTTTGAGACTTACGTATACGACACAAATATTCTTTTATTATTGAAGATAAAATGGGTAAACCAATTTTGTTTGTTAAGCACTTAGATAATATAATATTAATAAAATTTTTGAAGCGTTAGTTTTTAATAAGGTTATAAAATTTAACGTTTCTTGTATTCTTATTTTCATTTCTTTCTTGATTCTTGTTTTCATTTAATTAAAGATACCAATACTCGTTGCTTTTTTGAACTATTGTCAGTCATTTAAATAGTTAAATCAATATTATCTATGCATATAATATTTATGAACAGTCTGGGAACACTTGCTTATATATTTATATATTAATATAATAATTAATTTATGATAAAAACATATTTTTCAAATTCATAAAATTAAAATAGAACCTGGAAATTACTTCTTCCTCAGTATGAAAAATTTGGAGGAGCATTCGCACGAGTTTTTAAGAGCAAATATGTTCTACCATTTATTGATTAAAAGCTCGCGCATTCTAATAAATCTACTTCAAGTCATATACCTGAAACCACTCAAAATTTTGTGTGGTAATTTGTAGATGTCTGTGTTTAGGATGTCTTACATGTAATTGGAATCATTTATGCAACAAAGACGACATATTTTCATCTTGATGATCACTACCAATCTTCTTTTGTTGAAGTTGATTTTACTTCAGATCATTACACGATTTTCATCACTTTTTGCAAAATAATGGTGGACTGATATTTAGCGCTGAGTCTCTATAAACACAAACGAAGACTATTTTGCTAGTAACATGGAACGTAGATTTGCACCTGAAGACTATTCTTCATTTTTCAAGGTGACTATCGTCATTTTGTGCAAAATTTAAGCGAATTCCTTTATAATAAATACATGAGCTTAATTTAGAAGATTTTGGCAATAACGATTCTAACATATAGATTAGAAAAAACATCTCAAGGATTAAGCTAAATTTATGTACTACCTTAGATTAATCTGTTTTTAATGTATTGTAGTATATCACATATATTATAATATTATTCTCCAAGTTTATAAGCTAATTAAACTGTACTTACTACCATATACATAATAACCTTTACAGATTTTTTTAATACGCCGTGACCTTAAAAAATACAACGTCATATGTATACCTATAATTAATTTAGAAAAACCACTAAACTGATTCTAAAAACATCTAACACAGATAATCAAAATATAAGCGAAATATTTGCTAGCAGTAAATTTCAGGAAGTATAAACAAGGCCGAAGATAAAAAGAAATAGTTCAAAAGACAATATTTGACATTTTCAAACAACATTAACAATCATAACTTAGTACTAACTCATTCGAAGAACTAAGCGATTCTTCGGCAACTCCTGTAACATCAACACTTCAACAAAGTAACAAAAACAGGTAAACCTAAATGTAATAAAAATCGTTTCTTTTATCTTACATCGGCTAATTTCAAAAAGGTAAGAGCTTTTATACTTCATCTATAATTTGACGCCTACTTATATGGATATCTGAATTGTGATAAAACGATGAAAATAAAAGTGTCAGCGTGCGAAAAATTAAACGAGGCTTTTGAAAAAAAGTTACTAAAAAATCTTTTCTTTGTTGAAAGAATAATTATAATAATAAAATGCATAATGGAATTAAATTACTTAATATGGATATACAAAAAATTATTGCACATTGCCATAGATAGTATAAAACGTACTAGTAATTTGATTATTATGAAATGTATTTTATGCGGCGGAACTTATTATATTGTATAAATTCAAAAAGTGTTTCAAGAAGTTTACAGTCGAAAATATTTCTTGAAAGAAAATAAACAACAAAGCGTGTAATAAATCAATAAGCACAGAAAATAACAATAGCTATATATTATCGTCTATATTTTGCGAAAATTCAAATTTTTCAATAGCAATCAGTTCAAAATTTGAGATTTTGACTCAAATAATGGGATGATTTTATTTATAGCTATATCGTGGAATTATATATTAATTTACTCAAGTCGTTTCTAGAGTGTGTACCGTACACAGATGAGCGAAGATACATCAAATTATTAAATATATATATCGCCAAGCTAGTTAAGGAATTGTATATTTAAGGGTATTAGAATTTATATACTTTTCATGAATAAAACACCTATTAAGTTTCCTGTAGTTGTATTATCTAGAATATTGATGATGCTAATTTTTATTTATCAATATTTTGTCGCTCCGCCCTTGGCCTTAATGACACCTCGCACTCGTCGAGGCATACTTGCTACTAAATTGTAACACTCTGCCGGTGGTATTGCAGTCCATATTTCGCGAATTATTGTTGATAATTCTGCTTTTGACAGGCATTTATGTTCCGTGATCTTAGTTTTTAAGATACGCCACAAATTTTCAATGGGCGACAAATCGGGACTTTGTGGCGGCCAATCCAATACCTCCACTGTGTTTTTCTCGAACCAACGCATTACAGCTCCCGATTTGTGGCAGGGTGCATTATCTTGCTGAAAAATGTATTGTGGAATATCCTGGTCGAATAGTTTTAGCATAGACGGTTCTAATACTTCCTCCAACATGGCTAAATAGCGTTGGCTATTCATCCGTCCATCGCACAGGTACACTTCTCCAACACCGTATGCAGACATACAACCCCAAACCATGATACTACCACCTCCAAATTTTACTGTGGGAATGATACATTGTGGTTCATAAGCTTCCCCTTGCCTACGCCGAACGTATAGCGTCCCAGGTATTCCCCAAAGCTGCCAAGCAAAAGAAGAGAGTTAGCACTTAGACAAGATTAATTTTGTTTAATGTTACATGTAGATTGAATTGCATACAACGATAAGAATATTAGCCATGAAGATGTACTTACATACCTCGATATTCGATTCATCAGACCAAAGAATCTTCGACCACTTCTCGATTGTCCAATTTTCATGTTGTTTGGCCCATAAATACCGCTTCTTTTTATGAGCGTCAGTTAAAAGCGGTTTACGTCGCACTTTACACCCTCGTAAACCAGCACGCTGGAGACGCCTTCTCACTGTTTGCGCAGAAACTGTTACGCGATAACGCTGTTTCAGCTCACTGGCGAGCTGTTTCGACGATTTTTTCCTATCACTGAGAGCCAGTCTTTGTAAAATTCTGTCTTCTCTAATCGAGGTACAGGGTTTTCTGCAACTTTTTGGTCTGTTAACAAACGACCCACTCTCCTGATAGCGACTAATGGTTGTACGGACTGCACATCGCGAACATTTTTTTTTGCAATTGCAGCTATTGATAACTTCTGTGAATGCAGTAGCACTATTTGGGCGCGTTCCCTTACCGACAACTCGCGTGTTTTAGGCATTTTTCTTCAACAAATAACTGACACAACGTGAAAAAATAGGATAATCTAATTGATCTCTACCACAAACTCACAAACGCACGTTATTCAGACACTGCTAGAATGACACTAAATTTCTAAAATCCACAATTTCCCCTTTCCACCTATTCTTTTCAATAGGGGATTAACTAGGGTATTCAAAAACGCATTTCTGTAAATACCATTAACTATTTTTACGGTTAATTTCCGTCAGACTTGGATAATGTCGAGAATAAGGGTTTTTACCTGGGGTGTCTAATACATCTGAGCATGGTTGTATATATATATATATATATATATATATATATATAATAAGTAATTTCGTTTTTCCTCGCGAATGTTGTATTTTTAATCAGTTAATAAAGTAAAGTAAACTGTAATAGTAATAATCAAACAATAAATAAGCAGAGAAACACTATAAAAACACATCATTCAGTCTTCATACTGCCCGACATTTTATAATAAAACATGGGGTATGGTTGTTAAAAGCAAACGCTGTATCAAGTTGAATTTCTAGATGAATAACATTATTTTTATTAAATAAGTAGTGGTTATCTACTTTGTATTGCATAGATATAGTAGAAAGGGAACGACAGTTAACTAGCAGAGCAGCATTTAGATCCATTAACATTTAATTTGAAAGTATACAACTAAAATGTTCATGTTACATTGTACGTTTGCAGCATCATGGGCGGTACCATTAATTTAGAAGAATTTTATATTAACATAAGCCAATACAGGGCAAGTTAGAGAATAAGTCACGTTGGATACAGTAGAAGTAATTCTATTACATTAGTAGTTGATTGTGAATATTCTTTTATAAATGCAGTCTCT